>JAADYH010000342.1:0-24407 GCA_023338125.1 Phytopythium aichiense | reverse complement strand
GTCGGTCAAGGGTTTCGCTCGAGCCCTCCAGTGACGAGCGACCGTGGTGCCGATGGACGAGTATAAGACCAGCAAGCTGTGTTCGCTGTGCCACCATACTCTGGAGAAGGCGCTTCTGCTTGCCACCAACGACGAAGGCGAGTTCGAGTTGCGGAAGAACAGACATGTCTTGCGCTGTGCCTACAGTCGATGCAGGGCCAACTTCTGGAACCGCGACGTCAACGCCGCCATCAACATCCTCGAACTGCTCGCTACCAGACGGATGGGTCTCGGGAGGATTGCTGCCTTTGCTCGAGGGTGGTGCGGGTCTCCATGCAACGTGGGTGGGAAGGATTTCGGTCCGTCACCACACCACCCGGTCATTTCGATCATTCGAAGAGTCCGAGATAACCTCCACCAGACGACGTCATGTGAAGCGTCGCGCAGTGCTTCCAAAACCAGGTTCGTCTCCTTCCACTACATCAAAACACGATGTGTTTCAGCACCCGCCAGCTCACAAACCCAAGAGGAAACACCCCCTCGATACACACGTGTTTTGGATCCGTTCCCCGTCTTCCTTGCAGTCGTCTTCTCACCGCGCCAGCAGCATGAAGCCTCGGGATCGGTCGCTCGCGCTCTCGGCCTCGCGCTTCCGAGCCAGTAGCAGTGGCGACCACGGCACTGAGCGGACGTCGAGGGCCAGCGCCACCTCTAGGCGATTCGGAACGGCGTTGGACGCGTTCGCGGGGGCAGACGCGTCGTCGGAGCGGATGAGTCGACCGAAAGCGGACGAGCGAGCGCGGGAGGTGGAGCTGGAGCTGGTGCTGCTGGCGGAGATCGCCGCGGTCATGACGAGGAAGGAGATGGGCGTGCGCGCCAAGGCGCCGGCCGACTGGCGCCGCCCGGTGGACAACAACCTGTTCGAGCTCGTGATGCACGTGTGCGAGGACCGCATGCAGCGCCTGCAGCACTCGCCGGTCCGTGCGACAGTGTGGATGGATGAATGAGGAGGACCCAAGCGACCCGACTAACGCTTGGCGGTTGTATGGTTGGCTACAGGTGCTGTCCTCGAGCCGAAGCTCGCAGAAGGACAGGAGCTCCACGCCGCGGCCCATACTCGTGGCCGAGGCGATGGTGCAAGAGTTGCTCGTGTGCCTGATCCAAGTGCGGACTGAAGAGCGGAAGAGGCTGGTGATGGACGAGGTGGACGACATTGACGCCATGCAGCAGCTTCGCGACCACGTCGCGGTGGACGTGGAACTGGTTGGTTGGGACTTCACTTGGGCTAGCCAAATGCAACACCGGCCAGCTCACCTTGTGACTTGTGTTTGTGTGCTGCTGCTTGCAGACTCGACGTCGAGCGTGTGCTAGCGCGGACGACGAGCAGCACCTTCGCGAGGTTCAGGCAGAGCTGGTCGCAGACTTTTTAGCAGAGATACCGCCCTTGCAGCACTCCCGACTGCGATCGCTGCTTTCTCCACAGATGGATGACTCGGCCCAGGACAACAACGACGCGTCGCTGCAGTTTGCGTGGGACACCATTCACGAGCAGAAGAAGGAGATCGTGCGGCTGCGAGCAGAGAGCGACGAGCTCAACCGGCAGGGCGGTGAGCGAGCAGCAAAGATGAGCCAATCGCTCTTCAGCGACGACAAGAAGCCTCGAGAGCAGTCGATCGACCTCCTTCGGTCCCAGATCTCGTCGCACCACGACAACAACGTGGCGATGCTGCATGAACACATCCACAACCTCGAGAAGGCCCTTCACCGCGCTACATCTTCGGCAGCTTCTGTCTCGAAAGACAAGCGAAGAGGGTCCCGGTTCGACGCTTCAAACTCGACTGTCAACTCTAGCCGAGACAATGACGGCGCGACCGACTTCTCGCGATCAGCACTGCACCTGTCGAACAGCAGTCGTGCATCAAGCTCCACGGTTGACTTTTCGCGCACGGCTGTCACTCCTCTGACTCGGAGCTGCGAGCAGTGTCACCGCAAATCCATTTCGATCCTGACGCTAGAAGCAGAGGCTCGGCAGTTGCGCGCGCAGTTGGAGGCAGACGAACAGGCGTTGCTGAGCGCGGAAAAGGACCAGACAGCCTTGAGATCGGAGAACGCGGCAATGAGCGCAGCGGTGGCGTCAGCGAAGCAGCAGCAACAAGAATTGCGAGAGCTGGTATTCGAGCTGCGCGTCGAGAAGAAACGGCTCCAGCAGGTGATGGATTCGTACCGGCATGCTTCTGAGACCACATCCAGACATTTGACGGCGCAGATTGCGGGCTTGGAAGCCCAGATGCGTGGTGATTCATCGCACATAAAGCACTCGAACCTCGATGGAGATGACAATAGCAGCTCAAAGGAGTGGAATGCGCTCCCGACAGCTTACCAGGAGCGACTAGCGACGCTTGAGAATGCGATTCAAGCTATGCAAGCCGACGTTTACAAGAGGGACGCACTGATTCGAGAGATGGACGAGAAGAGCAGTCAACGTAAAACTGTGGCACCAGAGAAGATGAACGACGCGAGACTACCGAGCTCGGTATCAATGGGACGCGCTGGTAATCAGCTGAAGAAGCTTGACGGAGAGCTCGCCGATGCTCACCAGCGAATCGAAGAGCTGAGTGTGGGGAATAAAGAGCTCAAGCGGGTGATTGCCAGACTGGAAAGCGACATGGATAGCCGCGAAGATCATGACCTTCAACTTGAACGACGCTTGGATCGCGTCAAGAAAAGCAACGCGGAGCTCGAAACCTCGCTCCAAGAAGAGCAAGAAAACACCGCACGTGTTCACCGAGAGCTAGAAGGAGCCCAAAAGAAGATCACTTCACTGACACTTGAGCTCAACGCAGTCCAAGAAGAGCGAAGCCAGCTGACCGGTCGGCTTGATGTGATCCGCACACGCCTCGACGAAGTGACCACCCTCAACAACAACCTTTCTGCCGAGTTAATCCGTTTGAAGAGTGCGAAGGAAGACGCCACGGCGACGAGACACGAGCTGGGAAAGGTGCAGGCATCGTACGACGATTTACTCGTCAAGAGCAAGGAGAACCGTCAGCAAAGTGCCATACAAATCGAGCGGCTGCAGCATGAAAACACCCAACTGACCCAGGAGATGGCCGACACGAAGACGACCGTCTTGATGTGGATGAGCAAGCACAATTCGATTGAGGAGTCCAAAGCAAGCCTCGAACAAGAGCTTGCGAGTGCTTCGGAGGAGATCTACGCTCTGACGCAACGGCTTGAGGAGACTACCAGATGTCACGACAACGCGATCAACTCTCTGCGCGCGGAGCTGGAGGCAAAGTTCCAGCTCGATGCAAATGAAGCGATTCGTGAGGTCAGCAATCGACTATTGGAGGCAAATGAATCGGTGGCAGTCGGCTATCGCTCGAGGGTTGAGCAACTGGAAAAGCAGAACGCATCGTTCAAGAAGCAGATTGAGGAGCTCGATTCTTCGATCTTGTCGCTCCGTGCGGCCGACGAGAAGAGAAAGAAGATGCTGGCGCTAGTCGAGTCGGCGTCCCAGCAGTTGAACGACGAAGCGCGCACCAGCAAGATCGACAAGCAAAAACTGCAGCAGCAGCTAGCATCAAGCGACAGGGAACGAGTGACGCTGAAGCTGCTGGTCGAAACCTTAGAGGCGCGTCCGCAGTTGCAAAAGCGCGCGTTGGTCGAGATGATCTCGAGGTGCTGTCGAGAACTGGAAAGCACAAGCTTCCTGCATATATTCGAGCGCCTGCAGGTGCTTAGCGATAGGATCGAGAGCGCTCAGCAGCAGCAAGGCGACTTGCAGCGGAAGTTGTCGACCAAGCGTCGCAGCTCGAGCAGCACCGGGGTCGAGTACCGCGATACTCGCAGCGAGCAAATTGATGCCGTCAAGGATATATCCATTTCCGATCTGGCGCAGTCCACTAGTCCTGGGGTTGGACTGGTGTTTGATGCATCTGGGTCGGGATGGTTCCAACCTGTATCCCCGACAAAGCCGTCGCGATCCGAGCCAATCGACAGCATCGCATGGAGCCAGCGGCGGGAACTCATGTTGGAGCGGTGGCAGAGCTTTACGGGGCGTCTGGTGCGTGACCAACGAGCAGAGACCGTGATCAGTGCGTTCAAGACGGCCGCTGTCGAGTGGAAACAAGAGGCTGCGCGGTGGAAGCGAGCCTCAACGACTTGGAAGTGGCGTTACGCCACTCGGGCTGTGCTTGCAGCCGTGCTTTCCAAGCGCGTGCAGATTGCTCGACACCATGCTTCAGAGAAAACCCTCGACATTCGTCGGCTACGATCATCTGTTATGCAGCTCCAATGGCGAGTGCTTCGAGTGCATTGTGAGGCGACAGCAATGAAGAAGCAGAACCAAGTCGTCGAGGCGCAGACGACCCATTATAAGCGTGAGCTGGTCGCTTCTCAGCTTTGCATCCACTTTCACGCGTGGCGATACGCGATTGAATTGCGCAAAACGATCAAGCGTCTTGAGGAGAGCGAGGCTGAGCGGCGGTCTCTATCGGCAGCCTTCACTCCCGAGACAGTCATGGCGCTGGGCAACTGCATCTATCTCTTACAGCGCTTCTGTGACGACGGAGGCACCGAGGGGAACCAAGCCACGGACCAACCGCGTCTGAAGCATCAAGATCTGCTGATCGGGAGCCAACATCTGCCGAGCTTTACTCGCGAGTCACTGATCGTGATGTTGAAGGAGAGCAACCACAAGATCGCGAGGTGGCAAGTGGTGCTGGACAAGAAGCTCACCGAGCTTTCCAGCAGCAAGAGACACCTGCGCAAACTCAAGACTCGATGCGACGAGCTGAACAGTCTCGTGGGTCTCAACCAGCGACTGATCGGAGAGATGGAGCGGCGCGTGGCGGCGAGGCAGAGCATTGTGGAGGCCGCATGGGATGTGACGGCTTCCTTTCGGCGCCTTCCTGCGTCCTCGCCAGTGAAAGCCGAGGCTGGAGACTTCGGAGATCTTGCAGTGGCCTGCAACACGTTGACCGACGCGCTGCATTCCTTCCGCGTGTCGAGGCGGGTCAGCAGGACTGGCGCAGCGGCGGACCACACCAAGTCATTTGTGCAGCCAGCTCGATCTGGAGTTGGCAGTAGTGCGAAACGAGTGACGTTTGCGGCTTCGACAACTCAGCTGGACGCCTCTGGGTCGCTGCAGGAGCAAAGCCTTGAGGCAACGCACAGCGTCGAGCTTAACGCACTCAACATTACGATCCTGGAGGATGCGATTTTGTCGCTCCAAAGTGTCGGCAAGAACCGCGAGGCGCTCGAGAAGGCGCTGGCAGATGCGAACCGGTTGCTGATCACGACGCGCCGAGCACTGAAGCATCGCAACCACCAGTTCCACGTTCTGCGCGCGTTCATCCAGTGGAAGAGCGTCACTCTGCTGCTGCGACTCCGAGCGCAGGAGCACAGCCTCTAGCGACGACAACGAGGACGAAAGGTCTGGTACATCACACTCACTTCATTCATTCCCAATCTCGTTGTCTGCGTGTTGCTGCTCTCCCTCGGCTTGAAGGCGGGTAGGAATGATCTCTGATCTCCTACAGGCGGTTGATGCGCTCCGTCTTCTTGGACTCCTCCAGGATGCGGATTTGCTCGATCACCTCGGTCGGGTCGACCAGAAGCTGCTCCTCCGAGCGGATCGCGGCGGCGATGTTCTTGTAGTAGACCTCGTACGACCCGCGCTTGCTCGGGACGACGCGAGACGCGCCATCAACGCTAGTGAAGGTACCGAACGAGCCCTCGGGCTCCTCACCCCACTTGTCGTCGCCCGGGCGCTTGCCGTCGCGGAGGGACTGCTCCTGGATGTCCTCGCCGAACTTGACGAAGGTGCCCTTGGAGCCCTCGAGCGTGTACTTGGGCCCCAGCTCCTTGACGAGCATGCCCGCCGTCAGGATGACCTGCAGCTCCGGGCGACTGCTGTACTTGAGCTCGATGCGGAAGTAGTCGTCGTTCTCCGCGCCTTCGCGCTGGATCTGGACGTCGGCGACGAACTCATCCGGTGTCCCGAAGAGCTGCAGCGCCTGGTCCACCACGTGCGCGCCAAGGTCGTAGAGCACACCGCCGCCGAGCTGCGCCTTCTCCTTCCAGTACCCCTTGAGCTGCGGGCGGTAGCGGTCGAAGTGCGCCTCGTACTTGGTGAGGTCGCCGAGGTCGCCGCTGTCGACGAGCGCGCGCACCGTGAGGAAGTCGCTGTCCCAGCGGCGGTTGTGGAAGACGGAGAAGAGCACGCCGTTGGCGCGCGCGATGGCGCTCAGCTCGCGCGCCTCGGCGGCCGTGAGGCACAGCGGCTTGTCCACCACGACATGCTTCTTGGCCTCCATGGCCTGCTTGGCTTGCGCGAAGTGCACCGTCGTGGGCGTCGAGATGACGATCAGCTGCACGGGCGCGGCCACCAGCTCGTCCATAGAGCGCACGATGCGCGGCGCCGGCGACAGCGCCGCGCTCTTGCTGGTCGAGCGCTCGAGCACGTGCGTGAGCTCGAACTCGCCCGAGCTCATGAGCAGCGGCGCGTGGAACACGCTCGAGCCCGTGCCGAAGCCCACGAGGCCCACGGGGATGCGCGCGGCCGACATGTCGGGAGGGAAGAGGAGGAGGGAGAGGAGGCACAAGTGGCTGCTTGGGCGGCAATTGGCGAATGAAGGACCTGCGCGAAGAGATCACGCGGAGTGTCATCACCAATGTGCCATCAACATCATCACCAAAGTACCGTCAACAGCATTAATAATACCCCCGGGTCTGCTGGAATAGATTTAGAGTCCTCTATTGTCGATCCTGGAAATCAAGCCCAAACCGACTGACTGGTAAAAACAATTGCAGCCCCGGAGGTGGAGGCATAGAAGCCACTTTTCGAAGTGAGGAGGACTCTATTGGAGGTGGAAGGAAGCGTGAGTGAAGGTTGCTAGAGAGTGCATGTGACACGCGAACCGAGGGTTACACTGTACCACATACTGGGCACTGCTCAGGTAACCATCCGTACCGTAACCTTCCTCTCGTTGGGGCGACAAGCGCGCCGATGGCTCGGAAGAAAGGCAAGAAGAAGCACGCGGCGGCGGCGCGCGCAGGTGCGTGAACGGGCGCTCGTGCCGCCTCCGCGGGCCGCGGGGGGTCGATGATGTCGAGCGGGAGCGGGTGCGCTCATCCTGCTGCGTCTTTCCCCGCCGCCCGCGCTTCCGTACGCTCGGTAGTTGCCCCGCAATCCGCTGGTCTCACCCCGTCCTTTCCCCTCGTTCGGATTGCCAGGACCAGCGGGCAGCAATGACTTGCCTGCCGCGCCCCTGGACGCCGCGACGCTCGCGGAGGCGCGCGAGCTGCAGGCGCAGGAGCTGGAGGTGCTGCAGGCCATCTTCGACCGCGACCTGATGCTGCAGTCGGCCACGCCGCTGTACTCGTACATCTTTTCGATCCGCCTGCGCTGCGAGTCGCCCGACGGCGGTAAGAAGAAGATGGGGGCCGAGGCGCTGCTGCACTTTGACTTTGCGCGCGGGTACCCACTGCGGCAGGCCGCCAACATCGCGGTCGAGGCGGTGCACGGACTCTCGGACGCCGACACGCAGAAGCTCACGTTCGAGATGGAGACGCTCGCGCGCGAAAAGGTGGGCGACGCTATGGTCTACGACCTCGTCGTGTGCGCGACGGACTTCATCCAGGAGCACCTGAAGGACCAGTCGTCCTTCTTCGAGCAGATGCTGCAGCACCAGCAGGACCGAGAGACGCAGGAGAAACAGGTGGAGGACGAGCTGCAGCAGCGCGAAGAAGAGCTCGCGCGCGCCAAGAACGAAGAGATCCTCGCGCTCATCGACGCTGAGCGCAAGAAGAAGCGGGAGCGGATCAAGAAGCGCAACGTGCGCCGGAGGCGCCACCGCTCCAGCATCGACGGAGAGGAAGACGACGGCAGCGACGACGGCAGTTATAGTCGCGGAGCAGGCGGGTCCGAGAGTCTCTCGAGCCTCTGCGAACAGCCCTCTCTGGAAGACGATGATTCCGATGGCGATTCGTCCGCTCTGTCGGACTCTTCTGGCAGTGAACCGTTGACCCCAGAGCACCTGCACTCGCGGTACTACTGCGACTTCAAGGAGATCGGGCTGTTAGGCCGTGGGGGCGGCGGCGAGGTCGTCAAAGTGCGGAACCGCCTGGATCGGCAGCTCTACGCAGTCAAGAAGATCAAACTGGACCCGGACGACCCGACCATGAAGAAGAAGATCTTGCGCGAGGTCAAGACGATTTCGCGCATGCAACACCGCCATATTGTTCGCTACTTCCAGGCGTGGATAGAAGGCGACAGTGGGTTATCAAGCGATGACGATGACGACGAAGTTGACGACGGGTTCAGCGACGATAGCGCCTCCGACAATGAAGCGCACAGTGATAGCCACAGCGGACTCGAAGCGTACGAATCCACGAGTCTTTCGTCCAGTACGAACGACGTGGAGAATTCCCAGCCGTCTGTGGATGACGACGATGACGATTGGCTGGGCACAATGAGCAACAGCATTGGGCTGTGGTCGACCTCGAAGCACGAGAACAGGAGCCACCGCAGCAACAGCCAGTCGCTGAGTCTTTCGTCGCGATTCCGATCCGAGTCGTCGTATCCTGACGATGGGTTTGACTGGGAGGGCCTGCAAGAAGCCTCTGACGATGGTGACAATGGTGATGACGCCTTCAGCGGGAGCGGTGGAGAACATGCAAGTGGGCTGTTTCGTCAAAAGCTGTCTCCTCACCAAATCCGAACGAAGCGGCTGAGTGAAAAGCTGTACATTCAAATGGAGTACTGTGGAGGCAGTTCGCTGCGAGACGTCATCGACAAATCGTCGTTGTGGAAGAACCCGGACAAGATCTGGACCCTGCTGCGGCAAATCCTAGAAGCCATTGTGTACATTCATCGCCAGGGAATCATCCATCGAGACCTCAAACCTCCGAACGTGTTCCTGGATGCTGAAGGCGACGTCAAACTGGGCGACTTTGGCCTGGCTGTGCGTCCACCGAAGAGTGCCCAAGAAGAGGCTGACGATGACGAAGACGGTGCTGGTCAAGACATGTCGAACCCGATTGGAAGCACCGGCAACTTCCTATCCAACTCGACGGGGTCCTCTGCAGCAGAGCTGTACGGCAGACTCAAGATGGAAAACTTGGAGAGTACGCGGAATGCCTTTACTGTGCAGAAGCAGCAGGAGATCACAACGATGACGACAATGTCGGACGCGAACATCACTGCTGGCGTGGGCACCGCATTCTACCGCGCTCCAGAGCAAGAGAGAGAAGGTCAGCGGTACAATCAGAAGGCGGACATGTTCTCGCTCGGCATCATGTTCTTCGAGATGTGGTCGCCGCCGTTCACGACGCTCATGGAGCGCGCACAAGCGCTGACGGGGCTTCGCGAGCAGTGCGTTCTCCCTGTAGAGTTCACCGCGCCGGACAATGTGAAGGAGGTCATCTTGTGGCTTTGTAAGCCGAACCCAGCTTCACGTCCGAATGCAGTCGAGCTGCTTGCGAGCCCATTGTTGCCCCCAAAGATGGAAGTGGAAGGAACCTACTTGCGTGAAGCGCTGGAGACGCTCGCGAACCCCCAGGGCAAGTTCTTTGGGCAGCTCATTGACGCTCTCGTCACTCAAGAACCTGTCAGCCACGTGGACTACACGTACGACCATTTGGAGTCGCTAAAGATGCGCTCCTACACGCCCGAGCTTCGCTCCAGAACCTACGTCAAGACAGTTCTGCAGGTTTGTGCGTCGTTGCATACCTCCAACACTTCTATTGGGCTGACCTCTTGGTTTTTGTTTGTGGTAGAAAATCTTCGAGCGGCACGGCGCGATTGAGCACACGACGCCATTGCTCATGCCCCGCGCATCCGAGCAGAATTTTACGGGGGTTGCGCTGAGTACCCCGCAGAGTTCGTGCCTGCTTCTGGACAGCACCGGCGTGTCGGTCACGCTGCCGTTTGATCTGACTGAGCGACTTGCTCGTTTCGTGGCGCGGCATAACATCTCGCGTCTCAAGTGCTACCAGTTCGACCGCGTGTACCGGAAAAACATCGTTGGTGGCCATCCGCGCGAGCTCATCGAGTCGGACTTCGACATTATTTGGGATGACCGTGGGTCGTTCCGGTACATTGAGCTGGAAGGGCTCGAGGTGGTGGCAGAAGTGATGCAGGCGCTTTCGTCGTCGCTCGGCTCCTACTTTCTGCGGCTCAACGACGCACGTGTGACGCGAGGGATCCTTGAGCTGTGTAACGTGCCAAGTTCGGCCCGCCGTGAGTTGCTCAAGCTGCTGTCGAACGAGGTGTCGATGCGCGTTCACGCCGGTCCGGCGTCGACGATGGCGCCGAACCTGAAGCCCGGGCGGTGGAAATACGTGGCGAAACGCATGAAGGCGTACGGCGCACCCACCGAGTCCGTTGAAGCGCTCCGACCGTTCTTCTTGCTGCCGGAAGACTGCCTCACGTCGCTCGACCTGATCGAGCAAGAAGCCCAGCGCTTGTTTGCGCGTAATCGTTCACGCCCGAGCACCAACTCACAGGAAGATGGGCCATTGCCTTCCGACGCGTTGGCTTCAGCTGTGATGGACAGAAAGCAGCAGCAGAAACGTGACACACAGCTTCGACGGACGCTCAAGGATGTGACGGAGGGGATTTCGTCCCTGCGGGTGCTGCTTCAATCCATCGAGTTCCTTCGGTTGGTAGGGCCGGCGTGCTTTCGTATCGACCTGGGGTTGAGCCCTCGCCCTGAGAGATACACCTCGGGCTTTGTGTTTCAGGCCATCTTGCTGGTGAACAACGCGCCGACATCTTCTTCATCGTCGGTGGCGTCTCAAGTGATCGCGGAAGGTGGGCGATACGACTCGCTCATCACACGGTTCAAGCTCCCCGCGGCATATATGAAGACATCAACGGTGGCAGCGATGGGCGTGCGGTTCTCGGTCGACAAGATCGTGTCGTGCGTGATGGGTGCCGTCAGCTCTGCGTACCTGGACACAAAGGCGTCTCCATCGTCTCTGGCTGCAGACGTGTTGTCAGGCGGCCGGAAGGTGCTCGTGTGTTCGGCTGGCAAGGCTAGCGACACGATGCTCTTGCGGATGAAGATGGCGCTCACTCTGTGGCGTCAGGGCATTGGCGCGGACTGCCTTCACCCGGAGCCGCTTCATCTCGAGGACCTGGAGGATTACTGTGCGCAGGCGAGCATCCACTGGATGGTCGTCGTTCAGAAGCATCACGTGAAAGAGAAGAATCAAGTCAAGATCCGTGCTGTCAAGAACCCTTCTGAGGCAGACATCGTGGTGAGCGTGTCATCCCTTGCCGAGGTCGTCGGAGAGCTGGTGACTAGCGGTGGAGCGGGTCGAGGCGGAGGAAGCAGCGGCGGCGGGAGCGGCGGCGGGGCCGATTATTATTATTCGATGATGGGAGGACGTGGCATGGGCGGCAGCGGCGGCAACTTCTACGACGCCACGAACGTCCACGGCGGGAGCGGGATGGGAGGCGGTGGGAATGGCGGTGGAGGTGGAGGTAGCAGCGAAGTTGTCGGGCTGCAGCCCATCTTCGACGTCAAGGTGGTCGATGGTCGGTACCAGTCGCGCGACGGCGGCGGTGGCCGCAACAAGAACAACCAGTACGACTCTCACAAGATCACGCGGCGCGTGTCCAAGTGGATCATGACGAGCTTCGCTTCGCGCGGAGAAGAGGCGATGAAGGTGCTGTCGGTGGACCTGCCGTTTGCGCTTGTGCGCGAGTTGTCGTCCGCGATCATGGCGGAAGGGCTCGGCGGACTGGACACGGTGGCCGCCAACAACCCCCGGTACCGCAAGCAGCTCAAGTACACGGTCGAAGAGCTGACGAACCTCGAGCCCAGTAGCGGCCGCGAGCGGTACGTGCTGCTTCACAGCTTGGTTGACGACCGCTACGACATGATGTCGCTCTCAACAGCGACCAAGCGCAAGTCGGCGAGTGGAGCCACCGCGAGGAGAAACCTCTGAGCACCAACGATGGAGGCGGGTGAGGGTGTTTGGTCGCGATTTCGTTCACGTCGTCTCTATATTCCTGAACGGCCCAATGGAGCCAGCCGTCCGCGACAAAAAGCACTCAACAGAGCTAGTAGATCCACACGTGCACCGACAGCAGATCGCGCTGGGGGTCCTTCATCGCCTGGGCATATGCCACATCTTGCGACGAATGACCCTGCGTGTGCTCCATGAAGCCGAGGAGAGTGCGCTCTAAGGCGACTCCACCTCGAGACCCATCTTCTTGAACCTGTTGGCCAGAGCCATGTCAGCCGATCAACAATACAAATGTGACGATGCCGCAAGGAGACGCACGCGTTGGCCTGCTGCTGGTAGATCTGCTCGATCTGCTGGCGGAACTTCTCGCTCTCCTGGTGGTACTTGGACAGCGCCGCCGTGAACGCCTGGACGATAGTGACGGTGAGTCTCTGCACGACAACACACATGGTCTTTGCCAGCGACAAATCCAAAAGCGAACCTGCTGCGAAACGCCGTACTCCTTCATCTGCGCCTGGGTCAACTGCTCCACGTGCTCCAGGTACCTGGGTCACACATATACACAACTACCCATCAACAAAGCGAGCTCATCCCTTGGATCGACCAGCAGCCATGCACGCACAGGTACTGGAACTCCTCCATAGCCTTGGCCGGGTCCGTGATGCCTTCGGCCTTGGCGTGGTTCAGCATCTCGCGCATCGCCACCTCCATGCCCTTGACGAGCTCCGCGAGGATCTCGAGCGTCTTGTCGGCCGTCAGCACCTCGGGGATGTCCACGGGCTCGGGCTGGGGGAACACGCTGCTCACACATGCAAGGCAAGGGCTGCATGAGTCACTGCCACCTGATGGATGTGTGTGAGAAATCATCCGCGCGCCGCGTACGTCTGCATGAGCGCGTTGAGCTCCTGCTGGAGGCGCACGATCTCCGGGTCCTCGGCGAACTTCTCGAGCGCGTGCTCGAGGCTCTCGCGGCTCCACCCGCGCTTGCCCACGACCTGCTGCTCGAGCGCCTCCATCATCTGGAAGAGCTGCTGCAGCATGGCCTGCTGGAACTCGGCGTCGCCCAGCTCGATCTTGTTGTTGGCCATATACGTGCGTACCGCGTTCTCGATCTCTGGCAGTTGTTTCTGTGTGTGCGTACGGTCGTCAGGCCATAAGCAAGGACACACGCACAGCGAACGGCATGCGGGAGCGGTGGACGCACAAAGAGGTTCTGCACTTCGCGCGCCAGCTCCTCGAAGAAGCGCGCGACCTCGTGCTGCGAGAGCTCCTTGAAGCGCGCGGGCGCCGCCGGCGACGACGACGAGCCCGAGGACGCGTCCCACCACATCTTGCCGACGCCCACGATGGCGCCGACGGCCGCCACGCCCGCCACAATGGCCGTCACGTCGGCCTGTACCACCGCCGGCGTCTGCGCGGCCGGCGCCGACGAGAAGGTGGCGCTCGCGGCCAGCGGCGCGGTGCGGAAGCTGCGGGAGGACGCGCGGGCCCTGGACGCCAGCTGGCGGGCGGCGCGGAAGCCACCGGCGAAGACCATGGCGTCGGCTGATCAGGCAGGAACGGGGGACGATAGGGATGGGATGCAGGTAGGCACAGGTTGAGTGACCGGGATCCGCTAATTGGTGTGGTGGTGACGGCAGAGCGCGCATGCTGGCCAAGGGTTATGGCGAGGGTACTCTAACTCGGAGCGTAACCACATTCACTCTGATAGTGAAAGTGTATGCGCAAAACCTCCGAAAGACATTTGAGCTGCGTTTCATTCATTATTACGGGTTTGGCAGTGAAAGTGATGCGTACCATGATGTGTACCACACCAGGTTGAAGGGCTTCCAGTTGCCGTCTGCATGAGCATTCCCGAGCCACGACGAATGACTGAGTTCTCAGCCCACTCACGGCTACTCAAGGCACGCAAGATGGAGCCACAGAGTACCTCGTGTCGCCAAGTGGCCGAGTCGGTGGCGCTGCCAGCGAGGGGTTCACAATCTGCAGATGCTCGTCTGCCCTGCTCGTTGTTACCACGACACGAGTCATACGAGGGAACGAATGTCCGACTGCATTGCTCTGACAGTCGTTGGCATTGACAACATCGGGTGCTGTATGGAGTTGATAGGCTGGTGGCAGTTCTTCCGTGCAACTAGCGGTGCATCTCCTCAAAGACCAAACGATGAGCTCGCTGAGCCGTCCGTATACCTGTGGAGCCGGCGTCCGCCACACCTTTTGACATGCGATTGATGCATGAGCTAGCAACGACCAACCAACAAGAAAGACATTGTGAAGCTCAGGAACGTTTCCTACTCGAAATGGCCCATTGCGATTGCTTCAAACTTGATTTGGGTGCTGTTCACTTATGCTCCTCCACTTCATCATGATCAGTCCACCGAACACCAAAGACATCGCTTCGCACCGCACGGTCTGAGTGGCATCGCCGCGCTCCAACTCGGCGTCTCTGGCGTTAGCATGCAAGTGCAGCCCAGAGAGTGAGATCGGACGGGCGACTATCCATCCGAAGACATTGACTCATCGGACTCGCCATAACGAGCGCGCGCCTATCACTCTCGATATCATTCCCCCCACGAGGAGCAGCGCGCTTGCCTGTGGGTGGGTGTCATCTTTGCCAGCGAAGCCACACGACCGGCCATCCGCGTCATCGAAAGCCTCTACAAAGACTTGCTGCGAGGTGAGTCCATCCACCGCGCCACGAGCGCGCCGTGATAAGTCCAGAGCGACGCGAGACACCAAACGCGCGCCACACAGCATGAGTCGGCGCTGGTGGCGCTGAAACGTACAGCTTCTCCCCACTCAACTCGTTTCCTCATCAGTGTTGCACGCCTTTGTGTGTGGCAATCGCGCCTCACGCGAAGAAGGCGTCGATGCGTCCATGCTGAAGAGCAACTCGCCGCCCGAGTGCTCAGGTTCAACTCAAGTGGGACAAAGCCGTGCCTGAGAGACGAAGAACGCTCTTGACCGCCACAGTTGGGACAGCCCAAGCGCCGGTGACTGGTAAGCACATCGTTGCCGCATCATATGTCCGAGACGTCTCACGCCGGCTGAGTTGATTCGTGGGCCGCTTGCCGCCCTGACAAGTCCGTCAACAAGCGCTTGGCGGACGCTAAAGAAGCGTCAACACTTCGATCTGCCCGGTGCTGAACCAAGAGGAATCGTGGCGCCAAGTGACGCATGGGTGGCGGTTCGGGGGACGCTGGCGATATCGCCGGCGGCTGGTGCAGCGGCGAGTCACATGGCACCAAGGCACGCGGCGTCGGCAGCAGGTGTCCGGAGCGAAGGAGCCTGTTGCAGTCTTGCGCATCCACCAGGTGCCGAGCTAATCGTTGATCAAGGCACAGGATGGGCCTCGTGGACAGCGTCTGGTGTTGTTGGACTCGAGCACATCGGCCACAGCAACTCGTGGCCAACTCCACGCGCTCAAGACGAGGGCAAGTCACTTGATCTGAGTATACTGTCACCTGCTCGGGGCTCAGCCAACCACGAGCTCGCGGTGGTGTTACTCACGCGATGTGTGCGTTGGCGGCGGACCAACTCAGGTGCGGACCTGCACACTTGGCGTGTGTATGGCGTGAGGCCGGAGCATTCTCGCGGTGAATCACAGGCGCTTGTCACCGCCGCATCGCGAATTACTCGGCGAGTTCTGGACACGACGTTTTGCTCGGCGGCCGGTCAGCGCCGACGAAATTGGCGGCCAAGTAAGTAATGCGGCAGCCTCGCGACCTCCAAAAGCGGCACACGCCACGAGAATGTCCAATTGCCCAGGCTCACTCGGACCCATTACGCACGACGCCGGGCGTGGCGAGCCTCGCTGCGCGGCGGCGGAGCGTGTGGTGCTCGCGACTGGAGCGTCTGGGACCGCATCAACCTCACGGGCGGCACCGGCCCGCTCCTGGCTCAGTGGTAGCGGAGTTGCCCTCCTCCTCACAGTGTGGCTCACACCGGCCGGCTCGATCGCGCGGCATCCGAACGAAAGCGGATTTTCTTGGCGGCCGGCCAATCATCACGGCGCCGGCACCGGAGCTACCATGTACACTCGCCAGTCGGAACCGTATCACCTTGCGGCTCCGGAGCTGCAGGCGAAGATCCTACTCCGGCGGACGCTACCAGAGAGACGGGCGGTTCCTCGCGACCATCTTGTAATGCGGCGCGGCCGAGTCCCCCGCCTTGGCGACTTCTTCTCGTTGGATTTTCTCCGCGCCGATCTTTCCCCAAAGCCGGCGGGGCCCCGGCTCGCGATTGATTAACTGTACGATCGCGCGCAGGGTGGATATTTCCCTCCTCCTCTCGTCAATCACCGCGCAAAACCCGATCTTTTCGCGCTTGGGAGGCGATGTTGAATATGCTCCCATCCAGGCGGCTGGTTTCGCGGCAGCGCGGTGCAACTTGTTTGAATCCATCTGTCGCGGCAAGTTATTTTAGAAGGCATAGCGAACGCAAGAGAACGAAAGCAGGTGCCGCGCCAGAACAAACAGAGATTGAACACAAGCGGAGGCCAGACTTTTGGTGAGGCGCTACTGACACGGAATATAGAGCGAGTGAGTTGTGTTGGTTATTGTAAGGACTCTGGTCCGGCTTCTCTTGACCTTGTCTCGGTATCGCGACAAAAGAAACGCTTCGCACGCATGCTGGTGGCTCGCGTCAAGATCGTTCCACACATTGGTGACACGGGCGTCTCCAAACCAGATCGAAAAAGTGGAAAGGAAAGCACCGACCATCGCCGAGCAAGCTGTTCAATCTCTTGCCTTGTGCACCACAAACCCTCGAGCCTGTCCCCGTTTGTGGAATCGGTGGGCGTGGCGCCAGTGCGGTACTGGCGCGCCAAACGAACAGGTTCGTGGGCGGTGGCACTAGCCACGCCTCGGTTCCAGCGAGCGGAGCCAAGTCCAGGTCCCAGATGGACCGGCTCTTCAACAGGTGCTGGAAACCAGGTGGCGCCTCTTTGCTCAACCCTTTCTCGGCAAGTCTCTTTGCCCGAAGTCCCGAATCTCTCCTCCGCAGACGGTGGCTGTAGCCACTTGGCCCGCCCACACGTTGGCGCAGTATCGCAGGCCAGCTTGCGCGCTGGCGCCACCATCTGCTCTCGTCAGACAAGGCCGGGAGCGTTTTTCGCCTTGGCGCCATCTGTAATCCGGCAACCCTTGCTCCCGACGGCGTGAGATACTCGCTCTTCATACTGAAACCAAGTCCTCCAGGTCCAGCGCGCCGCGCACCCACCCACCAATACCGAGCGCAAGTGGATCGGGGCGTTCTGTACGTCTCTATGGCTGTCCAACACGGCACACTACTCGGCGACCGGGCGACCGAAGACAACGGGGACCAGCAACAAGCTCGCCGCCAGCACTCACGCTCGTTACATAATCCAATTCTCTCGCCGCCGCGCACGCCGCCTCGCTGGTCTTCCGAGCCGATTCCCATCGCTTGGACATCCGCCAGCATCCGCCACAAGGAGCTTCTTCGCTCTCCCACAGCCACAATTAGCCTCCACATCAAGCCAGAGGGCACCTCGAGCTCGAACACCGCGACCGCCTCGTCCTCGACCCCCGCCATGTCCTCGATGGGCCTCCACGCGGCGCGCGAAGAGCTGGGCCTGCCCAACCTGGGCGCCGGCCACATGGGCTACATGCCGTCGTCCTCCGGCCCGATGCACGGCTCGGACGCCATCGGCGGGCTGCCAAAGCCCATCTCGCTCAGCCCGCGCACGTTCGGCATGGAGGACCTGCGCGACTTCTGCGCGCCGCTCGGCGCCTTCAAGACGGGGCTCACGCCGCGCTTCAGCACGGGACTCACGCCGCGCTCGGGCTTCACGCCGCGCTTCACCACGGGCTTCACGCCGCGCATCAGCGTCACGGGTCTGCCGGACCCCGTGTCCTCGAACGCCGCCCCCAGCTACATGCGCTCGGGCTACTCCCCGCGCGGGGACCTCAACCAGAAGATCTCGCCCTCGGGCTTCACGCCCAAGGACGTCTCGGGCGTCAAGGTGCCCATGCGCTTCCCGGGCGCCTTCTCGACCAGCAGTCCGCCGGACGCGTACAAGCACAGCATGCACCACGAGCAGCAGCACCAGCAGCAGCAGCACCACCACCACCAGCAGCAGCTCGCCGACATGGCGGCCATGAACATGCCGCTCAGCTACGACTACATGAGCCGGCCGGTGATCCCGCCGCCGATGGACCCGTCGGTGGGCCGCGCGTCGAACGCGACGCCCAACTCGGACCGCGTGTCAGACCAGGAGGACCTGGACGAGCGCCGCCGCATGAAGAACCGCGAGCGTGTGCGCAAGTGCCGCAAGCGCAAGCAGGACCGGCTCAACTTTCTCGAGGACCGCACGTCCGAGCTCGAGAAGGAGAACGGCGTGCTGCGCGCCAAGATGGCGCGCACGAGCGCCACGGCCGCCGCGGCCGAGCCCATGAGCGAGTCGCAGCTGAACGAGCTGCGCAAGAAGCAGAACACGACGCTCGCGGCCTACGTGCGCGCGTACAACGAGGCCGACGGCGGCGCGTTCGAGTCCGGCGCGAGCAACATCTGGGCCGAGGACGCCGAGATCTCGCTCGCGGGTGACCGCGTGGCGGGCATCCACGCCATTCTGGACAGCAAGCGCCGCAGCGCGGCCGTCTTCTCGTCCTACAAGCTGCGCCGCTACGACGTGCAGTGGAAGGCGAGCGCGCCGGCGCACGACAAGTGCTCCGTGTCCTTCGACGTGGACGTGGTGCTGAGCAAGAGCGCGGCGGCCGACAAGACTGGCGTGCCCCTCTCGGCGCCCTTCGGCGAGCTGGCCGCGCACCTGGGCGAGGGCGAGCCGCTCTCGTTCCGCGTCGTCTCGCACGTGACGTTCACCGCGGACGGCAAGATCTCCGAGGAGATTCGGCAGCTGGACCTGGCCCAGGTGGCGCAGCTCGCTCTCGAGCGCCTCGCCGACAGCCCGCTCAAGGCCGCGGCCGCGCTGCGCGTGCTGGTGGCGCGCGCCTGAGCGTCAGGCGTCGGGTCGGCGAGAAGGCTGCCCTAGAGATGTTTCAGTATGACCAACGACGGCTGGACACGGCCGTCGAGAGAGACCAGAGCAAGCTGTATCATACCACTCAGTAATAGACCGCTATGTCATTATGCGCCGTCTCGGTTCCTTCATCATCACTGGTTCATCAGAGGGAGGGATTTGCACGCGACCAACGGAAGGAACGGAAGGAACGGGTCTATGCGTGTATTGTGTGCGTCGTCTACTTCTACTTGCGTCTACAAGGGCCCTCGCGCGTGAATAAAGAGAGGAAGGGGGGGGAGAGAGAGTTACATAGCGTGGAGGCCGACGCGCCTGCTTGCCTCCGTCAAAAGTCGGCGCGCGCTCGCCCTCTACGCGCGGCGCGCGACGTCTGCAGGCAACAAACAGCAGCGCGAGCGCCAGGGTCAGATCTCCTCTCACAACGGTAGGAGGTGCGCCGCGGGGCTGGCTTACCCTGGAAGACCGAGTCGATCGTCGGGATGTTGTTGGCCTTGATGATCTCGAGGGGCACGTCGCTCATCTCGTTCAGCTCCTGCGCGTCGACGGGGGAGAAGAGAAGCGCGGTCAGCGGACCGAGCCAAGAGGAGGAGGAGGAGGAGGAGGAGAATGCAGGCAGGGAGCTAACGCACCTGGACCTCCTTGAAGGAGCCGAGGTAGTGGATGTTGCCGCCGTCGGCATCCTCCAGGAAGACCTGGGGGAAGTTGCCGCGGATGCCGCTGGCCTTGAAGTAGTGGTCGCGCGTCTCCTTGTTCTCCTCCAGGCTGCAGTCCACCTCGGAGAAGACGATGCGGTTGCCGTCCAGCATCTGCTTGAGCTGCGCGATCTGCGACTTTTGCTCCGCGATCGACACCATCGAGGACGTCAGCACCACGCACGTCTGTCGTTCACATCCACACACGTCCACACACGAGGGTCAGCACACCAGCAGACGGAAGAAGGAGGGAGAAGGGGGCGATACAACGACCACTAGCGGCGTCATGGCAACATGTCAACGTGCTCGAGCGCGCACCTTGGAAGCGGTCGGGCTCATTCTGGCGGCGGCACGGGGATGAACGGATCGGTTTCTTTCTCTCGGGATAAATGCGGAAGTGCCAGGTGCTGGTGCCCCTTTTCTTTTTTTGAGTCGGTCAGGCGGTTTATGTTCACATTTTCATTCTAACTGTTTTTGTTTTAGTATGTAAAACTATCTAGAGTTGATGCTTTTAGCATGAATATATCAATACATGACGCATTAATTCCATTTAGATCTCCGTACTTTGACGTAATATTGCTGTTATGGAACCACTTTCCGGATATTTTCTAATGATTTGCTTTATTTGCCGCCTCGTTCGCAGCCAACGGTTTTTTTCGCCACGCACGCGTGCCCTTTCAACCGTATGATTCACACCCGACAAAGTGCGAACGAGCATCCATCGCGCGGTGTCGCGTATGAAAGTGGAGCACTTTGCCTTCATACAAGGAGCGCGAAAAAGCTTCCGCGAACGCGCGGCGACGGCAGCTGGGGTGGCGAAAGCGGGAGGAGTGCGTCGCGTCACGCGGCCGGGTCGCGTGCGGTCATCGCGCGCGTCAAGCCGCCGCTGCCGACCTGCTTGCCAATCAGTCTGCGGGGAACAAGTGAAGGTGGCGAGCCGATCGAACGGGAGGAGCCGACAGTGGCGGGGTCGACACCCAAGGTGCTGGCTGTCGCGTGCTGAATGCCCGCGGGTGAGGGAGGAGAGTGCATGCCCGCACGCACGAACCCGGGTGCGAAAGGATGGCGTTGGACCAACTCAGTCGGTCGCCGAATGGGTGAGTGGAAGGCGAAGTGGTGGTGACTTGGGAAGGGCCCATCAATTCGCAGGGCGTGAGTGGGCTCGCGGCACTGGGAACTCTCGATCGCCGCCCGTTGCTTCAGTGCGTGGCATTCGGGGTCGTCCCCTCGCGCACTTGCGCATGGTGCTCGGTTGGCTGGTCACGCTGGCGATTGGGTGGAAGCGACGCCTGCCTGGTTGGCGTGCGATCATTCTGAATGAATCTATGATCGTCGAGGGACAGCGATGAGCTGTTGTGTTCGTGACGGTGTGGAGACGTCGAGGTTGCGGAGACTGTCGCGACCGGATCGTGCGCTCCTGCTCGACTTGGTCGCGGCACTCGCTCTCATCGGTCGGTCAGTCTTCGCTCTCCCTCGCGGCGCTCACATGGATCGCGCGGCTCACGGTGTTCAACTCGCCATCGCCTCGCCCTCGTTGCAGCTGCGTCGACAGCGCACGTCGCGCCACTCGAGCTGCGACGAGTCGCGTCGCTTCAGCACTCGGCCATCAGCTGCGCATTCCTCGCCGCATCTCTCGCTGGGAACCTCACAAGCAGTCACTGCGGCGGTCGATCTGTCCAGTTTTGCTCGCTGGCGAGACTCGCCCCTCTTGCTCCACAGACAGTCAGGCAAACCATCAGGCCAGCGCATGAGCAGCGACTCGAGGCTGAAGGCAGCCATCTCGTGAGCCTTGAGTGGTTGTTATCAGTCCTTTGCGACGCTTCGCGGATCTGATGATGCTGCGCTTTCTCGTCGTTTGATTGGCTGAATGAACAACGACTTCGCTCATTATTGGTCGGGTGTCCGACCAATCACCACGCGTATCAGCTCCGACTGCGGGCTCACGTAATCTCGGCGTCTGATTGGCCAAATATCCCTCCTGTCCGCGCCAGAGTTGCGAAAACCTGGCACTGATCCTCCCCTCTTTTCGCAACTGCAGGATTCCCACACTTGAATCCACGCCTTCCAGTTGCTCAATCGCGGTCGCGGAGCTCTTCCGCAGCCCAATTGCCCGCGACCAGCTCTTCTATGGCCTCTGCACCATGCAGTCCATGGCCACTGGCGTCCGCCCAAGGGCAACTGCTCAATCAACCTGGAGCGCCGGAACCGCCCTCTCTTCATCGCTGATCTTGCTCGCCCGCGCTCGAGTACAGCGTCTGCCTTCTACAGCATCCAACTCCGCTCGTGAGCGCTTCCGACAGTCGACATGGCGCCAGTCGGGATGGTGACGGCGCTCGCTCTCGCGCTCGCGCTGGTAGCAGCCGCGGTGACGGCGCAGATCGTGGAGGACTCGACGGTGCTGGACGTGGTGGCCGAGGCCGCGTGCGAGTCGACAGCCGACTGCCACGCGCAGGGACTCAACGACTGGGTCTGCCGCGCCAACATTTGCGAGGAAGACGAGCCGCTCTTCCCGCTGTCGCACACGGAGCTCGTGGGCTCCATCGGCGCGTTCGTGTGCACGGTGCTGTCGGCCGGGTCCGGCCTGGGCGGCGGCGGGCTGCTCGTGCCCGCGTACATCATCCTCATGAGCCTGTCGTCCCACGAAGCCGTGCCGCTGTCCAAGGCGACCATCTTCGGCGGCGCGATCGCCAGCTTCATGCTCAACGTCGGCAAGCGCCACCCGCTCGTGCGCAGTCGGCCGGTCATCGACTACGAGACGGTGCTGCTCATGGAGCCCATGACGCTGGCCGGCACCATCGTGGGCGTCAACATGAACGCCGTCTTCCCCGAGTGGCTCATCACCGTGTGCATCGTCTGGCTGCTGACCAAGACGGCCGTGCGCACGTTCTCCAAGGGCAAGAAGATCTGGAAGGAGGAGACATCCGCGGACAGGAAGAAGGTCGAGGACATCGTCAACTACTGGAGGCTGCTGCCCTACGAGGCGCGGATCAAGAAGTTCCAGGTCGTGGCGCTCGCGTACCTCAAGTGGAAGGCCTACAAGCGGCCGGCGGGAGACGCCGCACCGGATCTCAAGCTCAAGGTGCTCGACAACGTCGCGTTCAACGACGTGGACGAGCACGGCGCGTCGTCCACGAGCACGGACGAGGACAGCGGCAGTGGCAGCGACAACGAGAGCGAGTCGCTGATCCACAGCGTCAACAGCAGCAACTTCATGAAGACGATCCGAGGCAAGGCCAAGAAGGGTGGCTTGCGCCGCAAGGCACAGTCGCTGCCGCCGCTATCATTGGAGGAGATGGTCAAGTCGCGGCGCACCGTCCCCTTCATGGACATGTTTGTTCTGTGCCTGACGTGGATCGGCCTTGTGGTGTTCTCGCTCGCCAAGGGCGGCCATGGCACACCGAGCATCGTCGGCGTGTCGTGCGGCAGCGTGGGCTACTGGGGCCTCGTGGCGCTCGCCTTCCCGTTCTTCGTCGCCGTGACAATGTACTACGGCACCAAGATCAGCCACTTCCACGACCGGCTGCAGGCTTCGGGCTTCGAGTACGCCAAGGGCGACGTCGTGTGGACCAAGCAGGCGGTGGTCAAGTACCCGGCGCTTTGCACTGCTGCGGGCGTCGCTGCTGGTTTGCTCGGCATCGGCGGCGGCATGGTGAAGGGTCCGCTGCTCTTGGAGATGGGTCTGCACCCTCAGGTCGCGGCCGCCACGTCATCCTCCATGATCCTCTTCACGTCGTCCGCCACGACGGTGCAGTTCATCATCCTCGGCACGCTGTCGGTGGAGCACGCGCTCTGGCACGGGGCGATCGGCTTTGTCTCGGGACTCATCGGCCAGATCGGCATGTCGTACCTGATCCGCAAGTACCGCAAGTCGGCCTTTGTGATCTTCCTCATCGCCTTCGTGATCGGCTTCAGCGGCATCATCATGGGCTTCTTGGGCGTCGAGCGCCTCTCGGAGATCGGTGTGGGCGGCTTCCGCTCGCTGTGCGCCGTCTAGAGCGAGCAGCTTGCAGCCTGTGCACGTTGCATGTAAGCGCCTGTCAGCCGCCCGAGCCTGCAGCTGCGACGTCGAGAAGGCTGCACCCTCGGTCCGGTTCGCAGCAAGTTCATAGAGGCGAAGGCGCCATGCCATACCTCCGCCAGCAAAACTCTAATTTATACGATGAAACACTGCGATCCTGCTGGTCTCGCTATGCTTCGGCTATGTGAACGTGAGTGGCGATGTCTCCCTGCAGCGCATGGCTACCGGTCTTTCCACTCACGTGTTCTTGTTTCGGCTGCTTCAATGGTTGTCCCACCTGAAGGCCTTCAGCCTGCTTGCGCCGAGCTTCCCTTTCAGGCCGCTCCTCAGCAGCTCCAGCATGTTCCTCGCGGCGTTGACGTCGCGGTTCCAGAAGTTTGCCTTGCATCGACTTTTGGTGCAGCGCAAGACGTTCCGGGTGCACTTGAGTACGACCTTCTTGCTCGCGAGCTTGGGATTCCGGAACTTCCGCATCTCCGCGATCTCCTTCGCCTCCTTCTTGGACGGCTGCTCCTTCGTTCGGATGTCCACCTCGTCCTCCTTCCTCTGCATCTTCGTGAAGAGTCGGGCTTTCTTCAGACGCTTGTGGCAGCTGGAGCACGTCACGCTTGACCGGAACTCGTCGATCGGGACCACGGTAGCACGCTTTTTCAGTGCTTTGACGAACCCCTTGACTGGTCCCTTCGCGTGACCCACAGCCCACAGCAGGAACCCCAGATGCATCCAGAAGAACGGCAGG
>JAADYH010000341.1:0-24411 GCA_023338125.1 Phytopythium aichiense | reverse complement strand
CCGTCCTCTGGAGAAGGCGCGTCTGCTTGCCACCAACGACGATGGCGAGCTCGAGTTGCGGAACAACAGAAATGTCCTGCGCTGTGCCAACAGTGCTTGCAGGGCCAACTTCTGGAACCGCGACGTCAACGCCGCCCGCAACATCCTCGAACTGCTTGCTGCCAGACTGATGGGTCTCGGGAGGATTGCTGCCTTTGCTCGAGCTCGAGGGTGACGCGGGTCTCCTCTCCATGCAACGTGGATGGGAAGGGTTTCGGTCCGTCAGGACGCGAGGCCTGCTTTCCATGACTCACTCACTTGTGCGCAAACTGCCGCGTGGGCGTGTACTTCCAGGTATTAGCACGCGATACCGACCGGCGAGTCTTCCGGACTCACCTCTCGTGTCTCGACATGGCGCTGCAACCGCGTCCGTCCTCCCCTCGCGTTCGTGTCGGCGCTGCGCTTCCCCTCTCCTGGCCGGCGCCTCTAACGCGTCCCCTCTGCCTCTAGTTCTGCTGCGCGCGCAGCTCCTCCTGGATCTCGTCGATCGTCTTGCCCTTGGTCTCCGGCACGTACTTGACCGTGAACACGAGCGACGCCACGAGCGCGAGCGCGAACGGCACGAACGTGTACTCGCCCAGCGTGCTCTGCATGGTCGGGAACACGAGGCCGACGATGAACGAGCACGTCCAGTTGATCATCGTGGCGATCGACATGGCCGTCGGGCGCGGCTTGGCCGGGAACATCTCGGCCACGATCAGCCACGGGATCGGGCCGAGGCCGATCTCGAAGAACCAGACGAACAGCATCACGCCGCCGACGCTCACGATGCCCGAGAACGGCAGCAGCTTCAGCAGGCCGAGCGTCAGCACGGCGCACGAGAAGATCATGCCCGCCGACGAGTACAGCAGCAGCGGCCGGCGACCGGCAGTGTCCATGAGCACAAGCGCGACCATGGTTGAGATCACGTTGACCGCCGACACGAGTGTCGCGCCTACAAGCGGGTTCTCGAGCCCGACGCTCTGGAAGAACGAGCTCGCGTAGAACATGACGGCGTTGATGCCGCTGAACTGCTGCGCGAGCTGCAGCGCCACGCCCACGATGAGCGGCAGCCGGATCGACTTGTCCAGCAGGACCTCCCAGATGCCCATGTCACTCGACTCGTTGTCGCTGGCCGAGCAGATGCTGTCGATCTCCTCGTACACGTCGTTCGAGCCGCGGAGGCGACGCAGAATGTCGGCGGCCTCCTTCGGGCGGTTCTTGGTCAGCAGCCAACGCGGACTCTCCGTGAGCAGCGACGCCAGCGCGAGCTGCAAAAAGCCCGGCACAGCCGTGAACCCGAAGAGGACGCGCCAGCCGGGGTTCGCGAGCCCGTCGCTCGGGCCGCGGAAGCCAAACGCCATGAGATCGGCCGCCAGAATGCCCGTGACCATGGCGAGCTGGTACGCCGTGCCGAGCGCGCCGCGCAGGTTGGGCGGCGCGAGCTCTCCGAGGTACAGCGGCACGACGACGCTGACCATGCCCGAGGCGAAACCCACGAGGAAGCGGCCGAAGATGAGCGAGTACATGTCGACCGAGAAGCCCATTAAGGCGCCAGCGAGGATGAAGAGGAACGAGTCCAGCAGCAGCGCCTTCTTGCGGCCCAGCGCGTTGGTCACGCGGCCGGCCACGAGCGAGCCGATGGGTCCGCCGACCGCGAAGATGGACACACACACGGCCCACTGGATGTCCGTGTGCCCCGGGAAGACGACGTCCTGCCCACGCAACGGAGACGTTCCGTCAGACGATCAGTTGGCCTTTACCGGAGACCGGACCGAGGCAGGGAGGACGGACGGACGCACCGGACTGATGCCGCCCGTAACGCCCGTGTTGTAGCCGAACTGGAAGGCGCTCATGAGCGCCACGCAGCTCGAGAGCAGCAGCGGGTACGTGTACCCCGGCTCCGGGAACTCGTCCTCGGCGCCAAGCAGCGGCTGGTCCTCGCCGTACTGCCACGTGCACATTCACACACCCGTTAGACCGAAGCGGACCGCTGAGAAGCGGGACGAGCACGCACGCCGCCGCACCTTGACGAGGTTGGTGAAGCTGCCCCACGAGCTGCGCGCCTTGAGGTTGGAGAAGCTGCGCTCGCGCTGGAACGACTGCCGCCGCATGCCCGGCAGCACGCTGAACGGCAGCTCCTGGTACAGCCGCTTCTGCTCCTCCACTGCGACGCGTGCACACGGTGCGTCCGTCAGCTAGCCACCCACACCTCCACACACGAACACACACGATCATCTCGCACTCACCATAGAACTGCAGGTTCTGCGCCGTGTTGGAGCGCTTCTTGAGCCCCTCGGCCACCTTGATGTCGGCCCACGAGCCGCCCGTGCCCAGCGCCACGTCGCTCTGGCTGTGCTGCATCCTGCCGCTCTCCATTCGATCACCCATGCGCCTTCCTGCCTCGAAACCTTCACGTCTGGAGCCTGGAGCCTGGAGCCTGGAGCCTGAGCTTGAGCCTAGCGGTTTCCCGAGTGCCGAGTTTCCGCTTGTGGCGCCTGGTCGTGGAGGGCGAAAAAGATCCGCCGCCTGTCTCGCTTTAGAGGCCTGAACTGCGTATTTATCCGTTGATCATAAGATCAAGACTGCTCGGGTGGTTTATTTACCGGGAAGTGAGCCGCAGGAACTTCACTTTCGCAGGTGGCGGCTGGAACCAACGGGTGCAGAGGAGGGAGAGAGCGCAGAGGTCGTCGGATCGAGCGGCATACAAATCCCAAGATGGACGCGAACTCGAGGCGACGCGACAACCGATGATGCTCAGGTCTTCCACCCCTTGCGTTTTACACCGTGTTTTGCTCCTTTTGTCGAGATCGTTTGAGCGGTTGTGAAATCAGACGGAGTGTAATGCATACTTTTAGCCATCAAAACAGGGTGAGTAACCTCGTGGTTTCCAGAACAAGGTCTGGACCGCTTCAAGCAGGTGCTCAGGAGGACGTCACGCGGCAGATAACGATCCGCCAGCCGGTTTGACTCGACTAAAGTATGGTCTGCGTCCATCAGGCTTCCAATCCAAGTGCGTCAGTGTCTCCATCGCATCACTCCCTCGAAGCCACATTGTCGAAGCCACAATGTCGAAGCCACAATGTCGAAGCCACCGCCACTCCGCATCACCATGGACGCTGTGATGGCATTCCATTCCATTCGCGAGATGCGGCCTGCATCTCGAGTGGCGTCCGTTTCTTGTTCTCGGGCCCACGCTGATTGTGGCGGCGGCCCACTCTGCCACCGCCGCTCGTCCCTATCGCAAAAGAAGGACGCGGAAGGAGGGTGTTGCCCGAGGCCAGCCACTCAGCGGGCACCACGTCGGCCTCGGCGGCGCCATGGAACCAGAGTAGCCATCATCACAGCCAAGGGGACGCTGCATTCACCCGCTCGACAACACACTAGCCAGGGAAACACGGCGGGCAGCGCTCTAGCCTGCGCGGAAGCCGACGAGGAAGCCGACGGCGTAGCCGCTGCCGGCGGGCATGCTGAATTCGAGCACCTTCATGACCGACTTGTACAGCGAGTCGATGTCCTTGGTGTCGAACTGGCCGTCCTGCGGTCACGGCAAGCGCGCACACGTCAGCGAACGGAGCGCAGGACGCGACTCCCGAGCATTACAAGACAGTCTTACCTTGTTCAGGTCGAGGTACGTCATGACGTCGCGCTCGAGCTTCTGGTAGTTGACGTCAATGTACCCCGAGTAGCTCGCGCACTGCATGGCCACGAAGAGCGAGCCGAGCGCCAGTGCCCCGACCTTGGACACCTTCTTGAGCGCGAAGCCCGAGCAGACGCCCATGGCAAAACCCCAGGACACCTGTCCGCCCTTGCCCGACGCCAGGAACTCGTTCGCGCGCGCCTCGATGTCCTTGCTCAGGTCGCCAGGCGCCAGCGCCGCGACCGCCGCGAACGCGTCGACCGCCAGCTCTCGCAGCTGCTCCTGCGCGCGCGCCAGCAGGTCTTTGTCCTCGTCCTCGCCCTTCTTCTTCTTGTCGTCCGGCGCGGACGACCAGGGAGCGCACAGCGCGTCGCCCCCGGCCAGCGACACCCACAGCGACGCCCCGCCCACGGCCGTCGACAGCGTCCAGAACGCGAGCGGGCGCGGTCCACTGCTACTGCTGCTGCTGCTGGCGCCCGCCCACTGGCGGAACTGCCGCGCCTGCACCGGCGGCGCCGAGCTGGACGATCATTCGGGACGGAGGTCAGCACCACGACTGACGGCGATGAAGGACCGGCCACGGAGACGCGGACAACGTACCGGACGTGTGCGCTGCTGAGAGGCGCCAGCGACAGCCGCGCGGCTACGGGCGCCAGGCGGCGCACGGCCTGCCGCGGCGGCAGCGTCGAGAGGCGGCGCGCGGAGACCCGGAGCATGGTCGCGGGGCGGGAAGTGAGGCCCGACGTGCGGTGTTCCGATGGGTGAACTCGAGAGGAAAAAGAAACGCGACGATATTTCCGGTGGGCCACACAAATTATCCAATGAGGATACTTTTGAGATTTAGGCATTGACACGACAGTAGAATGATAGAAAAGCGTCATATTTTTGTAAATATCGTATTCTTGAGTGGTGTGCACGAGGTGAAGCCATTCCGCGTCGGATCATCGAGGTGACAAGTCGTCAATGACAACGGAGACTCGGCCGTGTATTCTTCTCTTCGCCTGGGTACTTGTTACAGCTATCGCGGCCTCTCACTCATAGCATAGGACGTTGCGGAAGCGCCGACGATCGCTCATTGGCAGAGCATCCGGGAGGGGATGACGAGCTGCTCCCAGCGCACGGCGATGGTGCCCCAGTCCACGAGCTGCTGCTGCGCGTGGCGCTCACTCAGGACGCACGAGCAGTGGTCGTACACGATGTCGAACGTCTCGTGGTCCACCTCGACGAGCGACATGACGGCGCCGCCGAAGCGCACCCACATGACGCCATCCTCGCGCTCGGCGTCCTGGCTGCGCGAGTTGGCGGGCGACGTGGCCACGACCATCGAGTAGGTGGTCACGCGCTGGTTGAACGCGTTCGTCTCGGTGCTGCGCTGCACCAGGTTCAGGTACCGCACGTGCTTGATGCCCGCGGACGGCTCGGGCACGTTCCGCACGAGCACGTACGTGTCCTGGTCCACGACCTGGAGGAGCCGCGACGCCACCTGGTACGTGTGGATCTTGGACCAGAGCGCGGGCTCGGTGACCGTCGGCCACGAGTCGACTGCGAGCTTGTCGACCGTCGCGCGCACCGACCCGGGCGTGCAGCGAACCCGCTTGGTGTACCACGCGCGGGCGAGCAGCGCGTTGCCGAGCTTGGGCTTGCGCTCCAGCGGCGCGCGCTCGACGCGCCAGCCGAGCATGGTGCCCACCTCCTCGCCGATGGGTCGCGCCGCGAACATGACGTCGTACTGGAGCTTGACGGAGTCGCACTGCTGCTTGGACAGCGGATGGTAGTGGAAGGATGGCGCGCCGCTGTCGAAGAAGACGCGGAAGCCGCCCTGCGCGGCCACCGTCGGGTCCAGGAGGGAAGGCGACGCGGCGCTAGGTCCAAGCGCCGGAGACGACGACGCCATGGAGGAAGCGTACGAGGAGCCAGCGGACGCCGACGAGTCCGAGTTGCTGCCGTCGCGGTCGTCCACGCTGCTGGCGGGTTTGGTAGCGCCGGAGGAGATTTGAGCACCCGTGGCGATGGCGTGCGCCTCGTGCGCGATGAGTGTGTGCACGCGCTCGTGCTGCGTGATGCGCTCGCGCATTGCCAGGTTCTCGCGCCGCAGGTCCTCGCGCTCGAGTACGAGTCCACGCAGATCGCCCTCAAGCTTGTCCATCGCTTCGGTCCTTGTCCCGGCGCCAGCGCCGACAGCGACAGGCGCGCGCGCTCCCGAGGCCCTGGCGAGCGCGCGGCGCTGGCCGGCCAGGTGCTGCTGCAGCTGCAGTTCGAGCTGGCGGTGCTGCGTGCGCAGCTGGGCCTGCTGCGCCTTCTTCTTGCGGCGGAAGTGCACCATGTTCTCGCGGTGCTGCTGCCGCTTCCACTGCTTCTCGTCCTCCTCAGTCCACTTGCCGGCTGCCGAGAGCAGCCAGTGGCTCTCGCCCGTCGACATGCTGGGCGGCTGCGCCATCGTCATACTCCCGCGGGCGTCCGGGGGCGTCCGGGGGCGTCCAGACGCGGCCTGGAGCGTCTAGAGGGGCGGGGGAAGCGCGGGGAATTCGCTTGCCGTCGGGCTCGCGAGTGCGGTTGTGCCGGTCGAAGCCACTTGGGCAGCAAGCGCGTCGCCGGGCTCAATAACCAGGAGGTGAGTTACTCGGTTACTCGATACACCGTTTGACTTCCAGAGAGTATGCAGACAGAGACGGGGGTACGTTGCCGTTTTCGCGGCGAGCAGGCCACAAACGCCGCGCTGTACACTTTTCAAGCCCAGGATCCTCGGGATGCGCCACTTGAGGCACTGTCACCCGGATCAACTGGTGCGTTGATGTAAACACCCTTTAGAAGTGCCCTAGTTTATCCAGACCATGACGAAATGCTGACTGTGTCCCACCAAGCAGTGGGACATCTTACATCAGTGCATTTCAACTAGATACACCAGAGAGAACTGATTTAACCACCGTGAACATCCGGTTCCGCGTCCTCCGTCTTCCTGATCTCGGCGCGCGGCCGTCAAGTCGCGGTGGCGTCGACACTAAAGTCCGGCGCTCAGAATGGGACGCCAATGGTCACGGGGGATGCCCAGCGCGCAGGATCGCGTCCCACTTGGCCCCGCCGGCTCCCGGCCGCGCTTCAACGGCTGCAGACAAAATCCAGAGCCCAGAGACGGAGTTTATGACTCACGGACTCTGCTTGGGGGCATTCCACTGGGGCTGTCCAGCGTCTCCACTATTACGGCGCCATGTCCGACTGCGATTGTCGCAAAGCGCACGTCCGGACAAATGATCAACGTGCAGAGCCGACGCTTCGACAGTCGCATCCGCTCCGACTCGATCGACACATCAGTACACCAGACAAAGAGAACCCGCTCGAGTACTGATAAAAGAATACATTTCTGCGTTTGTCCGGCTCGATTGGTCTCACCAGGAGCCAAGACTAATGTTACAGGGTGAGGTGCTGCGTCCGCAGGATCATTTGCTCCCAGCGGCAGGCGATGCCGAGCACCTCGACCATCAGGTAGCGCGCGTGCGCGTCGCTCACGCACTCAAAGTCGCAGCCGTAGTGCAGCTGGATGACGCGCGCCTGTTGCCCGCCCTCGGCTTCGTCCTCCTCCTCGTCCTCCTCCTCGGTCAGCAGCAGGTACGAGATGCCGCGCTTCATCCACTCGACGTCGCGCAGCCGGTCGCCGCCCTCGGTGCCCTCTCCGGGGTTCACGATCGTCTTGACGAGCGCCACGACGCGCTCGCCGCGCTCGTTGCGGCCCGTCATGCGCGCCAGGATGTTGAAGTACCGGATGTTGACGGCCCCCGTGGCCACGGGCGAGTTCTGCAACAGCACGGTCGTGTCGGCGTCCACGCGCTGCACCACGCGCGTGATCACCTTGGTGCTGTAGATGGCGGCGAAGCGCGCCGGGTCGTGGAACGCCTCCCACGTGCGGTTCACGATGGCGTCCATCGAGTCGCCCAGCCGCCGCACGCGCTTGGTGAACTGGAAGCGCAGCACCTTGGCGTCCACGTCGGCCGGCCGCCGCACCGTCCAGCCGAAGCACGACAGCTCCGCCACGGCCATGCGCCGCTGCGCGAACGCCGAGTACAGCCGCAGCATGCGCTCGTACACGAGTCGCACCAGTTCGCGGCAGTCCTGCTGCGTCAGCGGCACGTAGTACAGCGGCGCCACGTCACGGTCGTCGAAGAACAGCCACGTGCCGCTCGTCGCCGAGTCACCACTGCTGGGAGCGGCGGTCGCGCTGGTGGGCAACCCGCCGTCGCTTTCCTCCATGTCGTCGTAGTCGTCCGCGAGCTGCGCAGCCGCGGCCTGGAGCTTGTCGTGCACCTCGATCTGTCGCTGCAGCGCCGTGTTCTCGCGCCGGATGCGCTCCTGCACGGCCACCTGGTCGGCGTACGCGCCGCGCAGCCGCTGCAGCTCTGCCTCGCTGTCTGCGGGCGAATTGCTGTGCCGCGTCTCGTGCTGCAGCAGCAGGCGGTGCAGCTTGGATGCCAGCTCGGTCTCGAGCGAGCGCATGGCCTGCGCGTTGAGCTTGTGGCGCAGCCGAGCGCGCGCCACCACGGCCTTGTGCCGCACCCTCCGCAGCGCCGCGCGCTCCTCGTCGTCCTTCGCTCCGCGCTGCGGCCGCCGCTGGCCAGCGCCGATAGCAGGTAGCGCCGGCAGCTCCTCCTCGTACAGCACGTCGCTGCGAAGCGCGAGCGGTGGGGGTAGCGATCCTCCGGCGCTGACGCAGCTCTCGTCGCTGACGTCGCTGCTGCTACCGCCGCTGGGCTCCGGGCCGGCCGCGAACGACGCCAGCGCCATGGCCAGCGCGTCGTCCTCGCCGTCGAACCGTTCGTCCATGAGCAGTGCAGGAGCAGGAGTGGATCGACCCGACAGCACGGCGCAGCCAGCACCTCGGAGGCGACTCGTAAGCACCCACGCGTCGTCGCGACTCTACCTCGGCTGCTGCTTTGTCTATGGGTGGCGGCGGGCGCCAGGCAGGCCGCTCGCCGTCGCGTCGAGTCGAGTTGAGGCGAGCGCTTGCGAGTCTCAGGCGGCGCCAGTCGTCGGCCGCCGGTCACGACGCGGCCGGCCGGCGGGGTAAACTGAGGCGCAGGCGGCAGGTGGCGCGGCTGATGGTCTGATACGCAGACAGACTGCTGCGCGGCGGAGAGGGCTCGCACGGACCACAGACGGCGGCCGCATAACACCTTCGCCGGCCGCTTGGGCTGCGTCGGCGCCCGATACACGCAAGAAGTAATCCGCTCAAGCTGATGACTCCGACGCGGTATATTTTGATCAAGTGAAAGCGAGCGGCTCTCACAGAGATCCGGTGTGTGCGTCAGTTGGGAAGAAACGGGCGACGGGGGAAAGTGATGACAGATCGGCAAACACTTTCGAGAACCGCAGAACTACTTCTCGGTGAAGATGTCAAGGGTGGAGTGTGATGTGGTGAATACTTTAGAGCTCAGCGGTAGTTTGATTCGCTGATGATCTCCGAGTGTGTGAGAGAGCAGTCTGCTGATCGATGTCGGTGATCAAGTGCGCGCGGAGGCTGATCGCCGACGGAGAGCGCGACGCTGGGCCGTCACCGCTGCTGCTCGCCGTGAGCAGCTCTGCACCGCTGGAAAGTGGCGGGGTCGGACTCGATCGCATACGTATTGCTCAGGTACTGTTATAATATATATATGTATACTGATATAACATATTTTGGAGCATGTCAAATCCGGCCGTCTTGTGCGACGGTAAATCAAACAGCGACAGCGAGCACCGAGCATGGGAGTTCAAGTGTGCTGTGCAACAATATGATCACCTTGCTACAGCTGGAGGAGGGGGGGGGGATCATCAGCGATTATTGCCAGAAGGCAACCAGACGGAGACAACAGCAAAGCCCAGCGAGCGTCTCCGACATTGGATTTCTGATTTGCAGTGCCCCTATAAGAAACAACTGTGATCTACAATATTTCAGTCCCCAGTTGGCAGCTACCCTATGCGCTCCATCTGGGCAACAATTCATTGTACTAATCTACGTTATCTATACCAACTGCTACCCTTAATCAGCAACTCGCTGGAACTCGCCGCCCCCTCGCTCGGCAACGCCCACGACCGCGCACCGAACTGGAGTCTCGCGCGGCATACATTTTCCAAGATCCTTTTCCTGTCCGAAGGAGGCGACCAACCGCCATGGCGCTCCACCGCAAGCAGCGCGGGCCAGCGGACGCGCTCCCGCAATACGTGCGGATGCCCGCTGCGCGCGCGGCGCCCTCGCCCGTGGCCTCGGCCTCGACGTCGACGCGCCACCCGCGCAAGCCACGCGCGCGCCTGCTGCGCGACGTGTACCCGGCGCCGCGGCAGCAGATCGGCTCGCTGCAGCTGCGCGCGTGCTTCCTGCTGTGCGTGCTGCTCTACTTCGGCACCATCTACTTCGCGGACAACATCGTGAGCCTCGGCCAGGCGCTCGGCTCGGAGCCCGCGCGCAGCAGCCACGACTTCTTCGTGCAGTCAGGCGAGCCCGTCAAGGACGACGCCGCGGCCCACCTGCGCGTCGCGGCGGCTGCCGAGGCGGACGACACGGGCGGCGGGGAGGCAGACGCAGCTGTAAAGGAGGCCGTCGTGGACGAAGAGCACGCGGCGGAAAGGGAGGATGCGCCGCCAGTCCGTCCTAACGAGGCGGAGAGCCCCCGAGAGTCCCCGGAAGACCCAGAGGTTCCCATCGAGGAGCAAGGCAACGCTGAGGACGAAACGAAGGCAGACGAACTGCCGTTGATCCCTGCGAAAGCGGTGGAACGCAAGCGCAAGACGGACGAGCAGCCGGTCGTCCATTACCCCGCGCCGATGAGGCCGCAGACCGCCGGCGCGGACGCCGCTGCAGGTCACGAAGACGCCCTCCCAACCGCTGAACAGAGGCGGATACCGAGTGAGACGGTGGAAGCGGTTGCCCCAGCAGACGCGCCCAAGCATATCGCGGACCAGGCGATGGCTGAAAGCCCCGCCGAGCTCGATGGACACGAGGAGGAGGCCGCCGCCGCTGCTGCTCTCAAGACTGAGGGCAAGACTGAGGGCAAGGACGGCGACACAACCGGTATGCTGCATCGTGGCGCGCCTCCTGACGAGGCGGACGAAGGAGCCAAGCCGCTCACGCAGCAACAGAAGGAGGAGGACGAGGCAACGGACCCATCGCCGCACGAAGAGCACCGGTGATCCATATTTAAAAGACGCCGGCAGCCGGCTGGCCGAGTCGCGTATCGCCCGCCACGTGCGTGCTTTGACCTGTAGAATACAGACGATTGGTTGCATGGGACGCATGGCACGCCAGCCCTCGTGGCGCACATCGCCCCCGCGAGAATCTTGATCGCGGCACTCAGGACACGATGGCCATGGACCCTTCGCCGCCAAGCAGCGCGTGCTCGACGGATCCCGCTTCCCGCAGCCCCACGATGGCACGCTGTAGTAGTGTGACACTGCTTGCCTGTCCACCTGCGGCGACATCGCCAGAGGCCAGTCAGCAGCGTCTGCTTCAGACGTAGGCGCCTTGAGGTGGGCCCAGACGTCTCGCCCTCGTTCTTCCCGGCAGCGTGGCCGCCTGGACACCTTGGTCCATGCATGATGTGTCATGATCTTTATGCACGAAGGGCTCTGGCGGCCGGACACTGCCGACCGGTTCTGATTCCAAGTGTGGACTCTTGAATTTACAACCTTTATAAATACATGATGTGTGCGAAATGATGTTGTGTAGAAACCTCAATAATTGTTTCAACACTTTCTATTATGATAATTGTGTAAGCTAATGTTATTTTTGCAGCTGAACAAACGCCTTGACTCCGCGTCCTGAATTGCAAGCTGAATTTCAGGAAACAGCCGGCTCTGCGCACCTCCTCTTTCTCTCGCCCGCCAATCAGATCGCTGGATCGGCGCGAGGCTCAGCATCTCGAGTCCACACTCCAACATCAATTCCCACAGGTCATTTCAAATGGTACACGCTGCAACATCTGCCTCGCGAGTGCCCGACCGATCAGCTATCACAGGTCGCTGCACGCTCACTCGCCCCGGTCGTGGTCGGGACGCCGCCGCTCGCGGTCGGTCGCGTGGTCGAGGCGGCGGTGCGCTCCTCCCCCTCCGCCGCCGGGGATGCCGCATGCATCGTCCCGATGACGGCACTGCGAGTCTCACGCGGCCACTATACGCCACTTACTCACTCACTCACTTGCCCCCGAGCCAACGCCCGCCTCCGAGTCCGACCGAGACCCGGGCCTCCTCGTTGCCCTTTCCTCTTATCCGTGGCTCGGCCTTTCTCGCCACGGTGCTCGCCGCTACAGGCTTCAGTATCGAATTCGCCGCACACCCGACAGGACAGCGCGGGACGGGAGCAGCATGCGCCGCGCCGGGTCGTCGGCGCTGCCATCGTACTCGCCGGGCGACTCGCCGTGGCCCTCGCCGGCGGCGCTGAGCACGAGCATGACCATGGCCCCGCCCAGGCGCAGCGGCGCGTCCTCGGGTCAGCCCGCGGCGGTGGCAGGCGCGTCGCCGCACTGGAAGTACGCCTTCTTCGCGCTCGTCGGGCTCTACCTGGTCGTCACTGGCGTCTCGCTGAGCTCCGCGCAGCTGGGGGCACCGCTGGGCCGCGCGAGCGGCGGTAACATCGCAGCGATCGCCGTGCCCAGGCAGCAGGAACCGGCACGCATGGTGCTCGAGGAGCAGGCTCTCACGCGCGCGCCAGCCGTCTCGCGGAAGCAGGAGCTTGGCACCAACTTGGAGCAGGAAGAAGAGGAGCTGCCGTCGCTGGCGCCGTTCGAGCGCCACGAAGAGGAGCCCCCCGCGCTGGAAAACGAGCACCCCGACGCTGTGGCGCAGGCCGATGCGGCCGCGAACGCGATCGCGGGCGACGCGGAGAACGCCGCACTCGGAGGCAAGGACGGCAGCCCGCAGTCCCTGCTGTCGCTCGTGGAGGCCATGAAGTTTGTCAAGCCGACCAAGATCGAGGCGTCGCCTGCGCTCCGGACATTCACCATGATGAATAAGCCCCAGAACGAGCACCGGGAGGAGGCCATGAAGCTGCTGCGCAACCCGGCGGACCGGTCCGACTGGCACCAGACCGACTTTGAAGCGGAAGTTGCGCGATTGCGGGAAATGGAGGCGGACGCGCGGGACCAGGTTGCACGGCTGCAGACCGTGATTGACGCGGCCAACAGACTTGTGTCGGAAGAGAGCGTCGAGCTGGAGGAGATTGCGGCCAGGAACACCATCGACTTGCGCCACCACCAGCCGCGCAAGATCCGCCGCAACCTCGAGTGTCTAGGCTGGAAGCAGACCGGTGGCTGTTCGCCATATGGCAAGCGCGAGCCCGACGAAGACAAAAAGTGCGCGCAGCTTGTGAGTGGTGGCGTGTCGGGGTACTGCGAGCTCTTGGATCGCGACACCGGCGAGCACTTCCGCGTCATGCAGCTGAATTGCTCGAGTGTTCGTACGCACGTGACGTTCTCGTGCGCGCAGGCCGCCGACTTCGCCAACTTTGGCGTCCAAACCGAGGACATCCTGGAGAAGACGCTGAATACCCCTCACAGTCAGCTGCTGGGATCGATCGGCTCGGGAGACGGAATCGTCATGGTTGTGTACCCGAAGCTGATGACCAGTGCCTATGCGTCGATCAGTGTTCTCCGGAAGAACTACGGGTGCGAGCTGCCGATTGAGCTGTGGGTGTCCGAGGCCGAGTTGATCCGGACGCCAACCATGAAGGACAGCTTGGCGCTGCTAGAGCAGCAATTTACCGGCGTCAAGGTGCAGAAGATCAAGGACCCGAGCGTCTTCGGGTTCAACACCAAGATCCACGCCGTGTACCATAGCTCGTTCGAGAACGTGCTCTTCCTAGATGCGGACAACGTGCCTGTGCGCGACCCGACCTATCTATTCTCCTCGCCCGAGTTCACCGAGAGCGGCGCCGTCTTCTGGCCCGACTTCTGGCACCCGCGCAAGACGATCTTCAACATCCACTCCGAGTCGCTGCTGTGGGAGCTCGTGGACATGGACTTCGTCGACATGTTCGAGCAGGAGAGCGGCCAGCTGCTGATCGACCGGCGGCGCGCGGCCGTGGCTCTCGAGGTGCTCATGTTTTACCAGTACCACCGGCCGAACCACTTCGACAAGCTCGTGCTGGCGCACGGCGACAAGGACCTCTTCCGGCTGGCGTGGCTCAAGACGCAGACGCCGTTCTTCATGATGCCGTACCCGCCGGGCGCCGCGGGGTCGGTGCGCAAAGACAAGTTCTGCGGCATGACCATGGTGCAGTACGACGCCGAGGGCCGCGTGCTGTTCCTGCACCGCAACGCGCGCAAGCTGCTCGGCAAGGTTGACCACATGGACGGCAAGTACTGGGAGTACCTGCAGTCGTTCGACTGGCACCGAGGCAACGGCAGCGCCGTGATGCGGTACGACGAGATCACAGCCGAGGGCAAGTACGTGATCGGCATCCAGGGCAGCGCGCCGCTGTTCAAGGAGTTCGAGTCGTGTTACGGCGCCGAGCCTGAGGGCATGCAGCACTTCAACCTCACGCGCTTCCAGGACCTGCCGTTCAAGGACCTGGAGGAGCAGCTCGTCAACTACGCGCACGAGGCCGCGCTGCTCGCGCAGGAGGCCGCCACCGAGCGCAAGATGTGATCAAGTCGAGTGACCAGCAGAGTTGAAGACAATAGAACCAATTATGTATTATCGCCAGCATCACGCCCGAGATGAAATTTGAGAGACAAAAGAGACAATTACGTATTATCATCCCCAGTTTTCTGTTACGTATTATCAATTTCTCCTCACAAAACACCAAGTCGCGACAGGGAAGATGGCGGGCGGGATGGTGGCGCGCCGCCGACGAGGACCTGCGGGCAAGAGGCCGCTGCTGCTACTCGCGCTGCTCCTCCTGGTGGCGGCGGTGCTGCCGACGCATGGGTTAGCGGAGCGCTGCGACCACTTGAAGGGCGACGAGCTCCTGGAGCGCCTGGAGGCGCGCTTCGGTGGGTTTCTCGCTTCCCGAGGCGCCTTGACGACCCGATCCAAACTGTGCTGACACTCTCTGTTCCGCCGCCGGGCCGACAGACCACTGCATGGGCGCGGGAGCGTTCCCGGAGGCGCGCGAGGCGCTTACAGGCGCCTTCGTCGCCAACGAGTACGTTCGCCAGCGCGTTCTTCGTCGCCTGAGGGCCCTCCGTCCACTCACCTGCGCCTCTGCATCCCCGCAGGTTCGACCGGCAGGCACCGCTGGCGCTGGCGCTTTTCTCCAACTCGAGCGGCGCGCTGGACGCGCTGGCGGCGGCCGTGGCGACTGCGCTGTTCGGCGACCAGCCGGCACCGCACGCGACGCAGGTGGCGGACCTCGCGCGGCTGCTGGCGGCCGACGGCGCGCTCGAGCGCAGGAGCAACCACGAGGTCAAGCAGGCGCTGCGCTCGGCGCTGGCCATCCCGCTGAGCGCGTGCCCGTCGCGCAGCCTCGTGGTCGTGCGCAACGTGCAGGCGCTGGACGACGCGGCGCTGCCGGTGCTGGACGTGTTCCTGGACCCGCTGAACGGCCGCCGCGCGCAGTTCCAGTCGCTCGACTGCGCCAACGCCGTGTTCCTCTTCCTCTTCCAGGTCGACACGGCCAGCAGCGACGCTAGCTCCAGCAGTGCCACGGCTGCCGCCAATGCGAGCCGCCTGTGGACGGAGCGGGACGGCGGCGCCTGGCGCGAGTTCCTTATGCGCCGCTGGACGCGCCCGGCCGAGACGCACGCGGCCGAGGAGTTCACGCCCCAGGCGCTGGTGGGCCGGCTCACGGCCGGCCTTGCGCTCATGTCGTTCTGGGTGCCTGGGGCCGGAGCCGATGCGGCGGACTGCCAGCTGCTGACGTTCGCGGACGAGTCCGAGCGCGGAGGACGCGGCGCGGAGGAACCCGCCGAGGAGTGGGTCACGAAAGAGGCGGCCTTCACGTGTCTGCTGGGCTTCCTGGGGCTGCTGATGGCCGCCAAGAACTGGAACCAGGAGACGGCGCGCAGTCGTGAGCGCTCCGCCCGCGGACGCATCGCCAGGCACAAGTCCAAGAGCCGCAAGACGCGCAGGAAGCGGTGAGGCACGAGCGGTAGCTATCGGCAGTAGCATCAGCATGGAGGCAGGACCGACGAGAGGGGGTACGCTTTCGGGTTACACGATTGGTTCAGGACTGGAAGTGCGCTGGTTGAAGTGATGGGCACGTGCAGCGTAACGTCACCGCTCCCTTGAGTTGCTGATCAGTTTTGGCCAATCCCGGGGGGGATTATCCTCCCCAACTCAGAAGAAGAAAGGCACGGAAGCGACCAGACCGAAGTCGAGCACGTGGATCTGCGGCGGATGAGCGCGGCGGCGAGGCAGCGCGAGGCGCGCCACGAGCGCCGCCGCGCGCTCATGGAGCGCGACTATCCGGAGCTCACGCCAGCGATCGAGACCAGTTCGTCGGACGATTCGTCGGACGACTCGACGGACAACCCGGAGGCGGAGACCGCCCGTTCGACCCGCGCACCCGCCGTGCGTCGGCCCCGCATTGACTCCGACTCGTCGGACGATTCGTCGGATGATTCGTCGGACGACTCGGAGGAAGAGGCCGCACCCCCCGTGCGTCGGCCCCGCCTCGCTCCCGCCGCAAGTGGAGCGGCAGGAGCACATCTGCTCCGACAGCGTCCACGACAAGCCGATGTACTGGCGGCAGCACCCGCGGCCGACTCCGTCTCCACGCGAAGTACCCCGCGTCGAGTAGCACGCGCCTCACCTCTCACAGCGCAAGTCGTTGGCGCAGGTCGCCGCGAGTCGATCGCTCCAGCCGAGCCGTCCGTCGGGTCCCCGTTCGACGAATCTCGCCGCCAGCTTCGGCTTGTACTGGCCGAGACGACCGCTTCGCGGAAGGCCACGGGCAAGCGATCGCGCGGGGACCCGACGGTAGGGTGCTCCTTGGTCAAGTGGGCACGAATTGCCCATGTCTACGACGGACGGATGCAGCGAGACGACGGCGCGATCCTAGTTGAGGACGTCTCCGACGAAGTCGTGAACCTATTCCTGGTCAAGCTTCGCAGCCTTCAAACGTACTGCGACGAGAAGTTGACGCGGATCTTGGCCATCCATGCAATCTTACTTGGCGCCGCTGACATCGTGAACGACACCAGTGTCCACATCGAGCCAGGCGCTCGACTCAGTAGCAGCTCGCTGCTGTGCGCCGGCAAGGCGGACTACCTAGCGACGCGCAACGAGCGCCGCACGATCGTGGTGGTGCAGGCGAAGCAGGCCGGCTTCAAGCAGGCCCTCGCGCAAGTCACTATGGTGATGGAGATTGCGATCGCAGAGAACGAGCGCGAGGGCGTCCAAGCGGCTCCTGTCTTCGGCATCGTGACCAACTTCGCGAAGTGGGAGTTCTACCGCTATGACGCGACTGGGATCAAGTACACGACGGATGACATCAAGGAGACGCACTCGCTCGCTCGAGACGTGCGTCGGGTCTTCGGCAGAGTCTGCAGCATACTCCGGGAGTAGCTAGCTTGCTGCTCCCATTGTGGTTTCTGTCTGGGAGTGAAGCGCCTCGTCCAAGTCGGCGCGGCGGAAGACAACGATGCTTGTCCTTTACAAACAGTTGTTTGCTTTCGATTTCGGTCCTGTTCGCTGGCATGTTGGTCGTCAGCGTCCTCTCAATCTGACATTTTGCCACGACCGCGTCGAGCGTCGTGAGTCGCTTCTGCAGCGGCTCTCCGCTGTGGATGATGAGCGCGTGCGGCGGCTGGGCGACTCGATGGACGCCATCGTGAACCACACGTGGGACGGTCTGTCGCGCTTCGCCGCCACCTACAGCACCAAGGTGATCGCGCGTGGTGGAGCGTGTGGACGCCGACACGACCGTGCTGTTGCAGAACTCGCGCGTGGCCACGGGGGCCGCCAACACCTGGTACTTGAACATCCTGGCGCGCACGGCGGGCCGGACCGCAATGAGCGCGGCGAGCGCGTCGTGGCGCTCGTCAAGACGATCGTGAACCCCGGGGAGGGCACCAAGGGCGGCGACCGACTGCGCGACGTCGAGTGGATGAAGCGCGGCATCTCGTTCCTCGGCACAAGTCCAAGGGCCGGAAGAATCGGCGAGGCAGCAGTGGTAGTTGGCGGCGACATTAGCATGGAAGTTGGACTGACGAGAGGCTTGCGGGTTTCACAGGGGGTCGCAGAATTGGGAGTGTATGAAGTGAAGTGGCGGATGGTGGTGACCCGACGGGCATGCGCAGCGGAACCTCACCTCTATCGAGACCGCGTCGATGCTGCGAACCAGCAATGCGGAGACGACGAGCATGGAGAGAGGCACGAAGGCATGAAGGAAGAGCGGATGGATCGGTGGCTTGGCTTGAAGACTCGATTGGAACGCTGGCTGCGGTGTCGGAACAGGTACGTCAGCGCCGTTACCCTTTAGAGCCGATAATTGGTTTAAAAGCATTATAGTGGAGTTCCTCATTTCACAATATCACTGGTCAATAAAACCTCTATAAAACATATACGGAATCAAAATAGATAATTTCGCGCAGTCTGTTTTTGGCACGCCCCTTGGGCTCTCGCTGTCTGCGCACTGCACGTTTCCGCGATTGAACTGGACCCACGTCTCCTTCGGTCCGCCCTCCATACAAACTTCAAGTCAACCTCGACCAGTTCGGCACTGTTGCCCTCCGCATTCCCAGTCTCCTCAAGCCCCCAACCAAGCTCAAGCCAAAGCAGCTCAAACGCCTCCTTCCCGCTCGCCCCTCGCTCCATGACGGCGATGCCGTGGCCTCGCGGCTGGTGGCGGTCCCTGGCGCTCGCGGCCGTCGCGCTGGCGGTCGCTGCCGCTTCTCCGGCGGCCCAGGACGCCACCGGCCCGCTGGAGGACGCGCGCGGGCTGCGCTTCGTGTCTACAGGCGCCTTGTGCGCCTTCCACTGCAGCGCAACGCACCTTTCGGGCGTCGAGTGCTCCTCCGCGCGCTGCGGGTCGGCGTCGGGGAAGCGGCGGCGGCGCCTGGACGGAATGGGGGACGCGGGCGGCGTCAGGCCCGCCGACGAGGCCGACGACGACGACGACGTGGCCGAGATCAACATGTTGACGTGCCGCGGGGTTGCGCAGGCCACGAGCGCGCTGTCGCTGCCGCTGTCGCTGTCGCTGTCGCTGTCGCTGCCGCTCAGGCCCGGCACGACGGCCGCCAGCGTCTTCCGCGACTTCCACGCAGCCTTCTTCACGGCCTTCGACGCCATGGTGGCCAGCGAGAACGCCACGTTCGACGCCTGCCAGCTGCAGTTCATGCAGGACAAGCTGGTCTCCACCGCCAAGGACGCGGCCAACGTGGTGTCTGCAGCGGAGTGGAAGCCGATGCTGGTGCAGCTGGAGCCCGCGGAGGACGAGCGCGCGTGCGTCAAGGCCGTCAAGGCTGTCAAGGCCGTCAAGGCCATCTGGAGCGATGAGAGCGAGGCCATGACGCCTTTGCTCGCGCGCCGAGGCGACCGCACCGGCGCCGCCTTCACGGTGCTGCTGCTGCACGTGGACGACGCGACGGCGGCCGCCATCAGCGCGCTCGACTGCGTGCGAGGGGTCACGGCGCTGCCGCCGGTGCTCAAGCTGCTGCCGTTCGCTCGGAGCGCGGCCCAGCTCAGCGTGTCCATGGCGACGCCGGACGAGGTGCCGGCCATGGAGATCCGCCTGGTCAAGCGCAGCAACGCGAGCGCCGTCCTAGCGCGGCTGCAGTGGGCGTTCCAGCGTCAGTTTGGGGTCCTGAACGTGTTCGAAGCCGCGAGCGACTCGACCGCGTCGCTGGTTGTCAAGCCCCTGCAAGACCTGACAGCCTGGAGCCACGCCGTCGGGCTTGCGGTCTCCGACGCAGCCGTCGAGTGGATGGATGTGCGAGCGGGGATCTCCCAGAACTCCCTGTCCGACGACTACCTGCGTCGCTTCCGAACGTCGCACACTGCTCCGCGCCGGCTCGACGAGTATGTTCACAGTCTGATTGGCGTCGACGGCGCGCGCGCGGTGGGTATCCGCGGCAGCGACGTGATCGTCGGCATCACCGACTCGGGGCTCTACCTGAACCACGACCAGTTCGATCAGGACTCGCGGAGCATCTTCGAGAGCGCCGACACGAGCGCGCGCAAGGTGGTCTACTACAACGCGTGGGCCGACGACACGGACCAGTCCGACTCGGGGACCTGCGGCCACGGCACACACGTCGCCGGCATCCTCGCCGGCAGTTCGTTCAGCGGCACGCACGACAACCTCGGGATCGCGGACCAAGCGCGGATCGCATTCATGGACATCGGCACGCAGAGTGCGTCGTGCGCGGGTCAGTCGGGCTGCGCGGTCCAACTCGCGACGCCCGCCAAGGCAAGCGACCTGCTGGAGTCGCAGATGAACGTGGGCGCCAAGATCTTCTCCTTTTCGTGGGGCACGCCGGGCTCGGACTACAGCGCGCAGGCGCGAGACCTGGACGACTTTATCTACCAGAATCCGGACATCCTTGTGGTCGTCGCCGCCGGGAACAGCGGCGAGTCCGCCGACTCTGGCACGATCTCGTCTCCCTCGGGAGCCAAGAACGTGATCTCTGTCGGCGCGTCACTGAACGCTGCAGACTCGTTCAGCGACGTCGCGTGTCCGTTGGTGTTCAACGAGTTCTCGGTCGCGTCGTTCTCGTCGTCGGGCCCGACATCGGACGGTCGTCTGAAGCCGGACGTGGTCGCTCCAGGGATGCGCGTGGTGTCCAGCCAGTCGGAGAAGCCCGGGTCGACGGCCAAGACGGCAGCGACGTGCTCGCTCCAGGGCACGTCGCAGGCCACGCCGGTCGTCACGGGCATGGCAGTGCTCCTGTTCGAGTGGCTCCGCGACGGCTGGTGGAAGGACGGCACGAAGAACAGCGCGTACGCCATGAGCACGATCCCTGCTGCTCTCCTGAAGGCGCTCATCATCCACAGCGGAGAGCCGCTGCAGAGGCGGCTCGCGGCGCTCGACGCGGTCGTGTCGTGCGGCCAGATCGAGAAGGACGCGAGCACGCTGACGACGTTCCCGAGCATCTTCCAGGGGTACGGCAAGCCCAACATGAGCAACATTGTCGATTTTTCGGCGTCGAACGCGGCCGGCGACGGCACGACATCGCTGTACTTCTTGCCCAATTCAACCGAGGACAGCGAGCCGCGGGTCGCGCACAACCAGTCGGTCATCATCTCGTTCACCGTGTCGAAGGACGTGGACCTGCGCACGACGCTCGTGTGGACGGACCCGCCGGGCTCGGTGCGCTCGACGACCCAGCTGCAGCACGACCTGGACCTGTCGGTGCGCATTCGCAACGGGTCGGCATCCTTCTACCCCGTCACGGCCCCCAACGCGACGGGCCGCGACGACATCAACAACGTCGAAGTCGTGCTCGTCACGTACGACGAGCTGCTCGCCGCGGCCGGCGGTGACGTCGGCGAGTCGGGCGAGATCGTCGTCGAAGCGGTCGTCTTCGGGCGATCAGTGCTGCTCGCCGACTCGCAGGCGTTCGCGTTCGTGGCGTCCTCAAGCGCGATCGGGTCGGCCTCGGGCTTCGCCGACGCGACTGACTCGGCCAATGGCTCGGGCTCGCCGTGGCGCGCGTGGATGATCGCGGCCGTCGGCGGCGGTGCGCTGCTGCTTCTGCTGCTGATCACGGCGTGCGTCCGGTGGCGCATGGGCCGGGTCAAGAGGCGTCGCCAGCGCCAAGAGGCCGCGTCTGTCGGCCGATCCGTCCCTGCGGCGAACGCGTCGACGTCGTTCAACGCGTTCACGACGCCGCCCGCGGCCATGCGCGGGGACCAGGCGCCGCCGTACCCAGCCGACCGGTGCCCGTTCTGCCGCTTCCGGAGCGCGGACCCGGTCATCATGGTCAGCCACGTCGAGCACCTGCATCCAAGCACGTCGGCCCCGACGCTGGGGACGAACACGCCGGTCATCGGCCTCGCCAGCGCGTCGCCCATGTCGAACCCGGTCGGCGGCCAGTCCGCCGAGCAACAGTGCCCGCTCTGCCGCTTCACCTCTGCCGACGCCGTCATCCTCGTCAACCACGTCGAGCACATGCACGGCGCGTGAGGATGAGCGGTCAGGAGACGCAGAGAGACGCATGGAGTCGCACGGAGACGCCGGTGGAGCCCATGCATGTTGACCCGGTTGAAGTGGTCGGCATGGCTAATATTTATGTGACGCGCAGTACACACGCAGACCCAAACCGAGAGTGAACCCTCGGACGAACACTTTCGAAGCGTGCATCTCCCCCTACCCCTTGCCTGTCATTTTGACTTGCTTCACGTTGGACTCGAGCTCTGAGCAGCTCCCCAAAGTGTATACCACATGTATACCTCCTCCATACAAACTCCCATACAATTCCCCGGCTTCCGGCGTTCCATTCCTCCTGTCGCGCCGCGTTGCTCATGGCGGACTCGCAGCGCCAGCGGCGGCCGCTCTCGAGGCCCGCGAGCCCCCGCGACGTGGAGCGCGGGCCCCCAAGCCCCTCGGCGTCTGCTGCCGCCCGTCCGCCGCGCGGCCGCCGCCGGCTGACGCTGGCGCGCGCGCTGCTGCTGCTGGCCGCGGCCTACGCGCTGGGGCTGCTGCTCTTCCTCTCGCGCGGGCTGCCGCGGCGGGCGGCGTCGCTCTCGCGCTGGTGGCGCGGCCAGGCGCTGCGCGACCGGCCCAGACAGCGGCCGGGCGTGCGCTTCCTGGACGGCGACGCCGTGTACGCGGACGACGTGGACGCCGCCGGGTTCGACCCGCGCGACTACGAGCAGCAGCGGCTGGGGGAGGACCAAGAGGACGACGCGCTGGGGCCCGTGGACCTCGCGCGCGCCGTGCGCGGCGCCGACGGCAAGCCGCTGTCCCCGGGCGAGATCCTGCACCAGCTGTCCAAGGTCGGTCCTCGCGCGGCCGCGGCCGCTGCTCCGTCGTCGCCGACCCCGCGGCCGACCGTCGACGCCGAGACCATGCGCGCGGCCGTGGACCACGCACGGCTCGTGCAAATGCTGCCGCCGGTGCGCGAGGGTGACACGCCTCGGCGCTTCCGCTGCGTGGGCTGGCGCGCGACGGGCGGCTGCAGCCCGTTCGGGCCGCGCGAGCCGGCGCGCGACCAGCCGTGCACGGCCGTCATCCCGGCGGGCCAAGCCGGCTACTGCGAGGTGCAGGACAAGGACTCGGGCGAGCTCTTCCGCGTGATGCACGTGCACTGCTCGTCGCTGGTCCCCGGCGCGCGCCTGCGCTGCTTCGAGGCCTGGGACTTCGCCAACTTCCCGCTGCAGGCGCGGGACGCGGCGCGCGCGCAGCTCGCCGACCAGACCGGCCGCGGGCTGCTCACGCGGCCGGAGGACCCGACATCGCAGGGTATCGTCATGGTCGTGTACCCCAAGCTGGTGCCGAGCGCGGTGGCCTCGCTGCGCGCGCTGCGCGACCTGGGCTGCGCGCTGCCCGTGGAGCTGTGGTTCCGGCAGGACGAGGCGGCCAAGGCGCCGGGCATGGCGCGCGCGCTGCTGCAGCTCCAGGCCGAGGCCGGCCCCGTGACGCTGCGCGCGATCGACGAGCGGCAGAAGCGCGCCGTGGGCTTCGCGGCCAAGATCCACGCGATCGCGCACTCGGCGTTCGCGCAGCTGCTGTTCCTGGACGCGGACAACGCGCCGGCGGCGGACCCGACGTTCCTCTTCTCGTCGCGCGAGTTCGTGGCCACGGGCGCGCTCTTCTGGCCCGACTTCTGGCACCCGGGGCACACGATCTTCAACGTGCACGCCACGTCGCTCGTGTGGGAGCTGCTCGGCCTGCGCGCCGTGCGCATGTTCGAGCAGGAGAGCGGCCAGCTGCTCGTGGACCGCGCGCGGCACGCCGAGCCGCTGGCGCTCGTCAACTTCTACGCCTTCCACCGGCCGAGCCACCTCGAGCGCCTGCAGCTCGTCTGGGGGGACAAGGACCTCTTCCGGCTCGCCTGGCTCAAGGCGCGCGCCGCCTTCCACATGGTGCAGCACCCGCCCGCGGCCGCCGGGCTGCTGCTCAACGGCTCCAGCTTCTGCGGCGTCACCATGGTGCAGCACGACCCGCAGGGCCGCGTGCTCTTCCTGCACCGCAACGCCTACAAGCTGCTCGGCCGGGCGCGAGAGGAGGACGAGGACGGCGAGCACCACGTGAAGGAGAGGAGGGAGCGCGAGGACAAGCGCCGACAGGTGCTCGCCGACCACGGACTGCCCACGGACGCGCTTGACGAGCTGGAAGACGAGGACGAGGGCGAGGTGCAGGGGCTGCCGGCGGCGGCCGACGGGCTGCCGGACCCGCAGCTGTGGACCCACCTGCTGACGTTCAACGGCTCGCGCACGAGCGACTACGTGATCGACATCTACAAGCTGCCGGGGCTGCTGCCGGACTGGCAGTCGTGCTACGGCCGGCAGCAGGCGACCAGCGACCCGCACTTCGAGCTGCGGAGCGTCCAGGACCTGCCCTTCGCCGGGCTCGAGCAGAAGCTGCGCCGCTACGCCGCGGACGCCGCGGACGCCATGGAGGACTGACGAGCGAGGAAGTGAGTGCTCCGAAATGGATGAATAACTTATCGTGTGCCTACTCTGCTGGTCTCCTGGTCTGCTACATCGAGCTGTCGGCCTCGGGGGACGGCCGCACGTACTCGGTGCCGAGCCTGGCGGCCTCGTGGCCAAAGGCGAGCAGCGAGTCCTCGAGCTCGCGCACGTGCCAGGGCAGTGCGTCCAGCTCCTCGAGCGCGAAGTGCTCCCTGTCTCCGCCGTAGCACATGGAGGTCCTCGCGAGCTTGGTGGACGACCCGCTGATGCCGACGTTG
>JAADYH010000340.1:0-24419 GCA_023338125.1 Phytopythium aichiense | reverse complement strand
TTGTACCGTACTTTTAAATTTCCATACGGGTGCAATAACGTTTCTCCAAGGAACCATTCATTACCATTCGGGTGAAATGTATAAAGAAACGCCTCTGCATGAGAAAAAAAAAGGCACAATGGCCCGAACAGTGCTAAATCTTAGCCAACGAACCTTAGCGCCACAAAGTTCGGTGAGATTGTTGCTTCAATTGAGCATAAAAGTTGCTCTCGACAAAAAACAAAACAAAACAAAGCTAACCAACCTTAAGGCAATACTGGACCGCGCTGTAATCAGGATCCCTGAAACTTTGCAACTGCAACCTGAAACTTCTGGAACTTGGGAAGCGGCAGCGAGTGCATTGACGAGCCAGTTCGCCATCCGCACCCAGACACGTTCCGCGATGGTGGTGGCTTCGCGAAAAGCCGGCAAGCGGGTTCGTGCGCGTGGCGATTGCTCACCCGCCCCAAGCGGAAGGCGCCTCTTCACGGAGAAGGAGGGGCGTCTGGCGTCTGGCCGGGTGTCGAGCTCTATTGGTGGATGAATGGGGGCGTCGCGCGCTCGCTCGCTACTTATCCGGCCCCTCAAAGTTAAAGCGGAAGCTGCTGCTGTCCGTCGCGGCGTCGGAGGCTCCTGAACCGAAGGCCGACTCTGAGCCGGATGCCTGCGCCTGCGTCTGCGTCTGCAGCTGCCGCCGACGCTCGCGCTGCGCCATGGCGGCGAGGTTGCGCCGGCCTTGACCGTAGCGCAGCTGCATGCGCGCCACCTCGGATTCGCTGCCCGTTGCCTTGCGCAGCTTGAGGAATGTCGAGCTCGTGCTGCTCGGCGCTGCCTTGGCGGTCGGTTGGGACGGCAGGGACGCGGTCGTGGCGGTCGTGGCGGTCGTCGCTGTCGTCGCCGTCTTGCTGCGTGTCGGCGCTTGTGCCCCGCGAGTACTCCCTTCTGCTGTGCTCTCGTCATCACCAGCAATATGCTCGCTGTCCACGGAGAGCTGCTGCTTCGCCTTGCTCTTCTTCTTGCTCTTCTTCTTGCTCTTCTTCTTGCTCGCGGTCGTCGCGCCGGTCGCGCCGTCGCCGGCCTGGACGTCAAAGTTGAAGCAGAATGTGGCGCTCGACGGCTCAGCTACCGCCGCACGAGCAACACCTGAGCCATCTCGTAGGGTCGCGTCGCGCTGCTGCTTCCGCTTCGCCTGGAAGTGCGCGGCCAGCCCACCTCCGTTCGCGCTCGCCATTGTTGGTGTGGGTGTCACTGAAGCGTCAGGTATTGCCGAGTAAAGTGCGAATACTGTGAGTCAAAAATCGCTAGTGCGCACCTAGACTTCAACTCCCAGTCATGAACACCCCGTCCAGCTCGAGAGGAACACTTCTAAGTTCGCTTTCTGACTCAAAGCGAACTTAAGAACCCCAAATGATGGTCGCGCGCTTGCCACAGGAGCTGCTGGTTGGCCCTGCTCGTCGACACCAAGATGGCGCTCGTGTTCCTCGGCAACCCCGGTACGTCCGTGCATCCACCGCGCCGCTAGCTCAGCTCCGGACTCTGGTCGCCCTTGACGCGCGCCTTGCTGTCTTGGTGGACGCTTGTGCGCCTCGAGTCCGCCTGTGCTGACTGCGGTGCATGCCCGTCCATCATTTGATATCTCCAGCGCTGCGGCGGCTGTCCAAGTCGGTGGCGGATGTGCGCTCTCCGGCCGTGCGGCAGGTGCTCTCGGCCATGGAGCGTGAAGTGGTGAGGCTCCCAGCATGTATTCTCCCTCTTTGGTGATGTTGATCTATCGGACTGACGACAAGTGGCAGCGCGAGGAGGCGGGCGTGGGCATCGCGGCGCCGCAGCTCGGACACAACCTGCGCATGTTCCTGATGCTCAAGAACCCGCCGCAGAGCGAGGAGGACCTGGGCAACGCGCTCGAGTATCAGGCGGTGATCAACCCGCAGGTGGTGAGCGCGTCCAAAGAGACCAAGAAGGACTTTGAGGGCTGCCTCAGCGTGCCCGGGTACATGGGGGTCGTGGCGCGGCCGCGCGAGATCCGTGTCAAGTACAGCGACCTGGAGGGCAAGCCGGTTGAGAAGACGCTGCGCGACTTCCCCGCGCGCATCTTCCAGCACGAGGTCGACCACCTGGACGGCGTCATGTACCTCGATCGCCTGGAGCCCGGCAGCCTCATCCACAACGACGAGTTCGAGGCCATGGAGTGGATGGACATCCAGAAGCTGCTGCACGCCAAGCCGCCCAAGCTGCCCACCCGCTACTGAGCACAGATAAATTGTGAATAGCACGCGGACGCCTTAGGCTTGCACACTGCATTGCTGCCCGCCGCATGGACATGATCCTGCGCTTCCGCGGGTCCGAACGTCAACCGCAGCAGGCACGGCCAACGTGGCGCAAGCCAGTCACGACCTTCTGTATTTGATATCATCATACATATAATACGTTCCTTTACCGTTTCGTTGTCATATAACCGCTATAATATAATACACGCACTATAAATGGTTGTGGCTGCTCACCTCGTTCTCCTCTTCCTCGACGCCGCGCATTCGCCAAGTCGCCAAGTCGCCACGCTCCTCCGTTCCGCTTCCCGCGCCGCGAGAATGGACAAGGACCTGCAGAACCTGCTCTGCGGCGGCAGTACGTGCACTCATCTACAGTATCCGCCGCGTCCGCCCCCGCTAACGTCCGTCTCCTCTTTCGCTGGCAGTCGCCGGGTGCACGTCTCGCACGGCCGTGGCGCCGCTGGAGCGGCTCAAGATCCTGTTCCAGGTGCAGGACTTCGTCGGCGGCTCGGCCGCTGCTACTAGCGGTAGCGCGCCAAAGTACCAGGGAATCGCGCAGTCCCTGCGCCGCATCTACGCCGAGGAAGGCGCGCGCGGCTTCTTCAAGGGCAACGGCGCCAACTGCGTGCGCGTGTTCCCGTACGTGGCCATCCAGTTCGCCGTCTTCGAGCGCGCCAAGCCGCTGCTGCTCGAGCTGCAGAACGCCCACGTGTCGACGCCCACGGAACAGCTCGCGACCGGCCTCAAGGTGCTGGGCGGCGCCGTCGCGGGCGTCGCGTCCGTGGTCGTCACGTACCCGCTGGACGCGGCGCGCGCGCGGCTGACGGTGCAGGGCGGACTTTCGAAGACGCAGTACGCCGGCATCTGGGACGCCATCCGCGGCATCTTCCGCGCCGAGGGCCTGCGCGGCGTCTACCGCGGCGTGCTGCCCACGGTCTGGGGCATCGCGCCGTACGTCGGGCTTAACTTCGCCGTCTTTGAGACGCTGCGCACGCGCGCACCCAAGGACGCCGAGGGAAACCCGGACCCGATCTTCCTGCTCGCGTGCGGCGGCGCGGCCGGCGCGTGCGGACAGACGGCCGCGTACCCGATGGACGTGTTGCGGCGCCGCTTCCAGCTCAGTGCGCTCCGCTCCAGCAGTAGCAGTAGCAGTAGCAACAGCAGTGCGTATTCGAGCACGCTGGGCGGCCTCCGGTCGATCGTGCGCGGCGAGGGCGTCCGCGGGCTGTACAAGGGCATCGTGCCCAACCTGATCAAGGTCGTGCCGTCCATCGCCATCATGTTCACGACCAACGAACTGCTCAAGCGCGGCTTCAAGCAGCTCGAGGCCGCCAGGCTGGTTGAGCGAGTAGAAGACGCAGCGGACACCGAGCGGGAGCACGTCCCGCTGCGTCGGCGGTCGACGCACTAACACAGAGAAGCCGGAATGCAAGTCCATGACCGGTATTTTTAGGCTCGCGATTGATGAGCTGGTGCCAGAGGAGTGTTGCATGAAGCAGGATGCAGCAAGCGCGCAGACCAAGGCAGCCGACCCAAGATGCGTCCAGCGAGAAGGCGAGCAAGTCGTCGTCCTCCAGCACCTCGGACAAGAAGAAGAAGAAGCTCTCGATCCCGCAGGTGCCTTCTGTCGCAGCCGTGCACAAGCTCACAAAGCAGCAGGCGGTGGAGCTGCTCAAGGTGTTCTGGATCGAGCTGCTGCAGAACAATGTCCGCCAGGTCCGGAAGATCCTCGTCACCAACCTGCACAGCCTCGAGTTCCGTACCGCCAAGTACGCGCCTGCAGCGGACGGCTCGGCTCTCCATCTGTGCGCTCAGCACGGACTCACGGCCATGGCGCAGCTGCTTGTCGACATGAAGGTCGTCGACCTGAACGCACAGAACAAGGTCGGGTCCACGCCGCTGCATGTGGCGTGCAAGTTCGGACAGGAGGCGATGCTGCTCTTCCTCCTCGAGCTCGGAGTGCGGGTGGACATTCCCGACAGCGTAAGTTGGTCATCGAAGCACCGACTGGGACAAGAGTGGCTGTCTAACGAGTAGTGTTGACGGCAGCAAAATCGGATCGCCTTCGACGTGGCGCCGTTCGCGGTGGTCGACCGCTGCATCTTGGCGCCTTTGCGGGAGCAGCAACGCGCAGCGCAAGAGGAGAACGACGAGCTTCGTCGACAAGATGCGGATGCGATTGCAGCAATAGAAGAAGCGCAGCGAGAGGACTGGAAAGCCAAGATGGCGCTCGCAGACGCTGAAAGCTGGGCATTCGCCGAGCGCGAGCTGCGACGTATTACCCGCGTGGTCGACAACGAGTGGAGTGGGCGAGTCCAGGTGGAGCGAGAAGAGCTGGCGCGGCATCGAGCAGTGTATCGCGAGCACTTGGACGTGCTCGAGGACACAAGGGAGCGGGTCGAGTCCGCGCGGGGACAACTGATGGCGGCAGTTGAGCGGGACAAGACGGAGGCTCAGAGAGCGGTGGAGCAAGCCGAGCTGCGGGTTTCCCACGTCCAACAAGCTCTTGAGGCGGAGCAGCAGGATCTGGACGACCAGCTCGGACTGCTTGACGCTGCGAACGCCCTCCCGAGCGACCCAGCCGTGCAGGAGTGGGTGCTGAACATCATGCAGGCCATGGTGGAGGAAGACGAGCGGGGTCCGTTGGCTGGGAATGGAATGACGCGATCTGCGCGGCTGCTGGCGCGTGTCGAAGTCGTGGCTGTCGTGTCGAATGTGCTCTCGCGGTTCTCGACCTCGAGGCACTTGCAGCTGTGTGCCCTCAGGTCTTTGTCGGTGCTTATCAGCCACGTTGTCTCGATCATCGAGACGTGTTGCTGCTCCGTCGATGAGAAGCAATCTCTGCTGTCGTTCCTGGACCGGGTAGCTGTCATGAAGACCGAGAAGAGCACCCTGCTGACTTTGTGTCGCGACACGCTTGTCCGGTTCAGTACCGACGTGGAGATGAACACGCTTGTGGCAGCTATACACCACCGCCTCTTGCGCGCTCGTTCGTCTTGTAGCGACGGCGCCTCCCGCGCGCCGCTCCTCTCGCTGCGCTTCAGTCACGAGACCCGCAACCAGAAGCTGCCGCTCGACATGCTGCGGTTGTACGAGCAAGCGCGCTGGCTTGGCACGATGCTCTGGACGGACAGCGCGTGGATCAACGCCGTGCGAGATGCGGCGTTCCTCCTCGTCACAGTCACCAAGTCGAACGCGACCAAGACGCTGTTGGCGAACAATGCGGTCTCGGCAGCCATCTTCTGGATCTGCGAGCTCGCGGCAATGTGTCCAGAAAATGCGGCGACGGACTCGACAAGCACTGAGAAAGCCAAGCTCGCGGCGATGCAATACCTTCTCGGTGCACTGTCGTTTCTGCACTCGGTGCCGTGGTTCCCAACCGCGAGCGCGGCTGTGGTGATGAACAATGTCGGAGCCACTGCTTCGAGTCTGCCAATGCTTGAAGAAATGCATCCATGGAGTGCCACCAACGTTCAGACACTGCTCAACGCCGTGTCTCCAACTCTCCCGTCACTGGACGAGGAGAGGCGCAGCTCGGACACTGCTATTGATGCTGCTACTCGACGATATCGCATGTTGGTGCGCTTTTGGACGCTCAAGCTGCTGCGCAACCTCGCGCTGCACCATGGGGAGGCTGCGCGCGCCGTGCGCATCGAGCTGTTTGGGCCTCAAGTGTTCAAACTGCTATCGGAGACGGCATTCTCGCTCCTGCGTTTCAATGCAGAGCTCAGTTGCGAGTCTCGAGATGACAATGGCGGCAGTGGCAGCGATTCGCAGTACGATACGAGAGCGTCCGACGTGCCGGACCGCAGCGCGATTGCAGGCGTGTGGCTCGACCTTGCAGAGGTAGTGTGGGTTCGCCACTATGACGCTGATGGCAAACTGCGGTCGACGGCCGAGTTCGTGATGGAGCACGTGCTCGCGCTGTTGTCTTGGCAGATGCACCATCTCAGCGGACGCTGCCGCCCAGACGTGGGCCTCGCCGTTTGCTCGCGGATGCTGGGCGCCGTCGCACTCGCTCTGTCAAACGGTACGTCATGCCATCGGTTCGATCTGGCTGCTGAGTGTGTGCCTGAACCGAATCACGTGCTGCAGACAAGAACGCGCATTGGCTTGGGAAGAGCTCGGCGGTGCTCGACGACGCGGCGCGCGCCTTCCTGCGCTGGCTGCTCACGCTCTGGGACTTGGAGACGGGAGAGCTCGCGACCAGTGAAACCAGCGTCTCCTCCACTGGCGTCTTCGAGGCGCTGGCCCACGTGCTGCGCATTTATCAAGCGAGTCTGAAAGCCCAGCTCGCGGACGACCAAGCCGGGGACGGCGTGACCGCAGCGCAGCATCTGCACGGCCGCTGCCGCGCCGTCGGCCTCTGCGCCGTCCTCCACGCCTTCCGAAAGACGGACGACAATCCAGACGACGACATGAGAGAGCGGCAGGAAGAGGACGGCGCGTCCGGCCACGTCGCGTCCATGAAGCGCATGCGCGCCGCCAGCAAGACGAATGCGCCGCCGCTACCGCCACCGCACGCCGGGCCGGACGAGCACCGCGTGCTCCGAGCGCTGAGCCGCGCCGTCGCCCAGCTGGTTGGCTGTCGGTGCTGACCCGCTGCTGCTCCCTGGGTGGTGGATGCCGTCGTCGTCTCCATGGTCAGGAGAGAAACTTGAAGTCGCATGTTTGCTGGTCAATCAATGCTTGCGTCCGCTGGCGGCTCGACGTCAACTGTTCGATTCAAAATCGAATCGCAGCGTGTCGACTGCACCGCGTCACAGGTTCGGTTTCCCAACTCTTGCGTTTTGGCAGGATCGTGCGTTCCTGCTCAACTCATTTTCGAATCGCATGGCCGCATCTTTTTGCGACTTGCCTCGGCTCGGGTTTGAAGTGACTCGCGAATCCGCCGGACAAGACACAAGACCACCGAGAAAGGACACCCAACAAGAAGCAAGCAGGTAAGTGCATGTGGATATGGACGTCCCTCCCCTTCCGCCCCTGCTCTGTGGATGCTGCTTCGTGTACTAGTGCTGACTGTGTGACTTTGTCGCTGTGTGTGTATCTGTGTGCGCGCGCCAGCCATGACGAAGCAGGTGCTGTGCATGAACCCGGGGCCGATCGAGTTCGAGCCGCGCGTGCTCAAGGCGTTCGCGGCCGAGGGCATCTCGCACGTCGACAAGTCGGTCATTGAGGTCTTCGGCCAGTGCCTGGAGAAGATGCGCAAGGTCGGTGCCGCTCTGCTTCATCGCCGCGGTTCCGGTGGTGCTCGTGCTCGTCTAACGCAGCGCTCGTCTCTCGCTCTCTTTGCTGTGGACGCGACAGGTCTTCCTCGCGCCGGACGGACAGCCGCTGCTGGTGGCCGGCTCGGGCACTCTCGGATGGGACATGGTCGGCGCCAACCTTGTCAACGCCGGCGACGACGTGCTCATCGTCAACAACGGTACGTGCCGCTAATACGACGTCGACACGCTCAGCCTTTTACGCGGTGCAGGCTTCTGACGGTTTGTCTGTGCGCTGACGTGGTGAGTAGGCTACTTTGGCGACAACTTCGCTGACTGCCTCGAGCGCTACGGCGCCAAGACGACGCACCTCCGCGCCGAGGTAGGATGTGCATCCGTCCCAACACTAGTATTACCATCTGAGCTGGCAAGGCTAACCCTTCTCTTCATCATGATACCAGGTTGGCTCGCAGCCTTCGGTTGCGGAGCTGGAGAAGGTGCTGGCGGCGGGCACGAAGTTCAAGGTCGTGACGATCACGCACGTCGACACGTCGACGGGTGTCCGCGCGCACGTGGAGAAGTTCACGGCCGCAGTGCGCCGCCACCAGCCGGACGCGGTCGTGGTTGTCGACGGCGTGTGCGCGCTCGGTGGCGAAGAGACGCGCATGAAGCAGTGGGACCTGGATGTCGTGCTCACGGGCTCGCAGAAGTGCATCGGCGTGCCGGCGGGTCTCAGCCTGATGGTTCTCCGCCCGCGTGCTCTCAAGGCGTTTGAGAGCAACACGAACACGACCAAGTACTACGTTGACTGGCGCAACTGGTTGCCCATCATGAAGAACTACGAGGCGCGCCAGCCGAGCTACTTTGCTACGCCCTCGGTCAACCACTTGTTCGCGCTCAACACGGCCTTGGGCATCATGCTTGACAACGGCGGCATGGAGCAGCGCTTCAAGGAGCACGCGCTCATCGGTAGCGCCATCAAGGACGCCATGAAGGCGCTTGGCTGCTCGCTCGTGACGACGGAGGACAGCGGCGCCAACACGCTGACGTGTGTGCGCTACCCGCCTGGTGTCGGCGGTGCGGACTTCCTGCCCAAGGTGGTGCAGCGCGGTGTATCCCTCGCTGGCGGTCTCCACAAGAAGATCAAGACGGAGTACTTCCGTATCGGCCACATGGGCCCGAGCACGCGCCGCCTGGACCACGTGGTGAAGACAGTCGAGGCCATCGAGGGTGCGTTCATCGAGTGCGGTCACAAGGTGCCGGAGCCCGGTCGCGCGGTCAAGATCATCAAGCAGCTGCGCACGGAGATCCCGATCAAGCCCAAGTGCTCGTGCAGCTCGATCTACCACGGTTGCCCGGTGCCGCCGTCGTGCCAGGCGTACGCGGTGGGCACTGTCGCGCTGGCCTTCGCGGCCGGCTTCCTGGCATCCAAGCTGAAGCGCAACTAGAGCGGTAGGCGTAGAGGCAAGATGGCGGGAGGAACTGACGCGCGCTTCCGTCTCTTGTGCCGACGGATGGAGAGAGAGAGAACGCGTGGTCTCATTCCTGTGTTGCTCTCATACTCGTTTGACTTCTCCCCTTTCGATCGTCTAGGATCCTTGGCGTCGCCTACAAATCGTCCTGCACCACAAGCGAGAAGCTGACGACGCCCGGCATGGCGTAGATGTCGATCGATGGCGCGGCGCCACCCACGGCGATCACGTCGCTCATGCTGTCGACGACGCAGAAGCGACCGGCGGGCACGGATGAGTGCGCCGTGGCCAGCAGCGTGCCCGAGCTGCGGTTCCACTGGCGCAGACTCGCGTCGTTGCCCACACTCAGCAGCTCGGTGCGGTGGAAGGCCACGTCGTGCACGTCGCTCGGCGTCGGCGTCACGTGCACGGGCACGCGCGAGGGCAAGTGCCACACGCCCAGGAACCCGCCGCCGCGCGCGCGCTTCTTGCTGCCGCCGCCCGCCGCCAGCCACGTCTCGGACGCGTCCACCGCCACGCTGCCGACCCACGCGTCGCCGCCGCTTGTAGAGGACGAGGATGGCGAAGTCGAGGGCTGGAGCAGCTCGACGCGCTTGGCCTGCCGCGCGTCCCAGATGCCGATCGTGCCGTCCTCCGAGCCCGTGACGAGCTCCCGCGAGTGCGACAGGTACTGCACCGAGTGCAGGTAGTCCGCATGCCCCGTGAACCTCCGCACGAACGATAACGACGACAGGTCCAGCTCGTGCGCCGCGCCGTCGCCGCCCGCGAGGAAGGCGCGCGCCGCCTCGCGACTCACGGCGACGCCGTTGATCTCGCTGAACGGCGACAGCGCGCCGCGGAAGCCCAGCGCCTCGCGCTCCAGCCGCGTCACGTGCGCGGGTTCGATCTTGACGCTTGGACCGCGCGAGGTGTCGGCCAGCGCGGCCGCGATCTCGCGCCACTTCCAGATGCGCACGTCCTGGTCTCCGCCACTGCCGCAGCGTCAGACTTACGCTCGAGGCGTCAATGCAACGGAGGACGACCGATTACCGACCTGATGAGCAGCGGGTCGGCGTCGTCGCCCGCGAACTCGAGCGCGTAGATCTGGCCCGGATGCGCCTGGAAGGACAGGTCGGGCGTCGGCCGAGGCGTCGCCCTAGCGTTCTCGTCGTCAGTCCACCGTTACCCGCTCTCTCAAATGAACGCCCGCGTACTCGTTGCGCTCGACCCGCTCCCAGTACTCTGGCTCCTGCTCCACACACACATGTCCATCGAGCGTTGATACCTCCACCGCCTCTCGCCATGACGAAGCAAGGGGACGAACGACGCGACACGCACCATGGCCGGCTGCAGCAGGAAGACGTGCAGCTTGCCGCTGCTCGTGGCCGCCACCAGCGCCGGCTCGCCACTCACGGACCGCGGAGCGAACCGCGCCGCGTGCACCACCACCTCGCTCGCGCGCATCTTGCGCAGCAGGGCCGCGCGGTACTGCGCCGCGTTGAACGCCCCCGGGTCCGTCGGCGCCATGCTCATGCTTGTGCTGCGCTTGTTGTTGTGGCGCTGCCATTCGGGTCCGTTACGTGTTTGAACAAAACACGTTATGAATATGTTATGATGCTGCATAGCGTTGGTTACAGATGGTTAGGAGCTCCTCACAAACCGACATGGCTTCAATCCGGGACACGAAGCGACGCGGAGCCAAAGCGTCGCCTGCTGCTGCGCCAAAGCGTCTCTCACCACCTCCGTCGCCACCTCCTTGGTTCATTATCCAGGCAGCAAGCTCTTCCCTTCAGCCATGAGTCGTCCGGGCACGGGCTCTGGTGCGCGACCAGGCACAGGGCAGCGGCCGGGCACGGGCCAAGGCGCGGCGCTCAACCCGATCGTCGGCGCGCGGCCGGGCACGGGGCAGCGCAACATGTTGGCATCAGCCTCTGGGAGACCACTAACAGGCTTGCGACTGGGCACAGGCGCCAGTCGTGCGGGGCTCGCGACACCCGGGCAGACGGCGGGCGTCGGCGTGAGCCTCAACACGGAGGTGACGGTCTCGGACCGGCCGGTGACGCAGCAGGGCATGATGGGCATGCGCGCGACCACGAGCGGCGGCGGTGCGTCCAGCGACGGCCGAGTAGGAACGAGCGCTGGGCCCGGGCGGCAGGTGCAGGACGCGAGCTTCTTCATGGGCAAGCTGCACAGCAAGACGAGCGAGCTGACGAGCGAGATCGACAGGCTGCAGCGAGAGGTGGAGCAGGATGCGCGCGACAAGGCGCAGTGCGCGCAGCTTGAGCGCAAGTACGAGACGCTCGCGGGCGAGGTGCGTGAGCTCGAGGGCCAGCTCGCCGACTACAACTTGGCCATGGACAAGCTGCGCAGCGCGACGGACCCGCGCGAGATCCGCCAGGTGCACGAGCAGCTGCGCGCGCGCAACGCCCGCGAGGCCGAGGAGGTGGACCGCATCTTTATCCTGCGGCAGGAGCAGGAGCAAGCAGTGCGGCGCCTGGATGATGAAGCGCGCGCCATCCGCGCGCAGCACGAGGACAAGATCAACCAGCTCGCGCCGCAGAAGCTATCCAAGTACCGCGAGTTGCTGGAGGAGCACGCGCAGTCAGAGGTGGAGCTCGAGGCGCGCGCGCACGAGCTCGAGCTGCTGCTGCACGCGCTGCATCAAAAGGAGGCCGAGCTGACAAGCGACCGCTTCCGCGAAGAGTACGAGGCGCTGGAGCGCGAAGCGCGTCGGCTGCAGAAGGAACGCGACGCGGCGGCCGAGGACGCTAAGACGGCGCGCATGGACCCGAACGAGGCGCGCGCGCTACTGCTGGCCAAAGTCAAGGACGACAAGAGCAAGCTCGAGGCGCTGGAGCGAGCGCTGGCCGCTCAAGACGATGAGGTGCATGACCTGCGCAAGGCGCTGGCCGAGGTGCAGGCGGACCTGGACGAGCGCTCGCGCGGTGGAGGGAGCGACGAGGCACAGAAGCACGAGTTGCTGTTCCAGCGCGACAAGGAGATGACGGACTTCCTCGAGCGCGCGCCGGCCAAGAAGGAGGAGGAGACGCGCACGCAGCGCGAGACGCAGACCATGATCGTCAAGCTGCTGGAGCACATGTCGGCAGGCATGGGGAAGGAAGACAAGTTGCTGCCGAGCGCGACGGCCACTGGGCTCGAGGAGATGAAGGGCGACTTGAGCTTCAAGGAGCGGCAGCTTGAGAGCTCCGTGTCGACCAAGCAGCGGCTCGCGAGCGAGCTGCAGAAGCGGCAAGCCGAGCTGGACAAGGTCAACTCGCTGGATTCCAAGATCGCACTCGAGCTGAGCAGTCTGCTGCAGAAGATGGACACGATGCACTCGGACATGGATGCGTTCGCGCAGGTGGATGCACTCAAGGAAGCGCACGCGTCTACCAAGCAGTACCTGCAGCGCCAGAAGCAGCTGTACATCCGGCGGCGCGACGCCATGAAGCAGCAGGTGAACGCGCTGGCGTTGACGCTCGAGAACCTGCGGCAGAACACGCAGTCGCAGGACGCCGCGCGCAGCATGGACGCGCTCGAGCACAAGTTGCGCCACCACGAGCAGACCATCTTCCACCTGCGCGAGTTCATCGACGCCAAGGCTCGAGAGGTGGATTACGAGCCCGTCAAGAACGACTGCTTCAAGCTGCTAACCGACCTCAACGCGCTGCGCATCAAGCTGCAGCAGGCACCACCAGCCACCGCCACGCTCCTCCTCTGAGCGCCATGCGCTGGGGAAGAGGAGAGCGAAGGGGAGGCAAGGAAAGGAGCAAGTCTGCGTGTTACGTGGAGGAATGCATGCCCTTGCAAATGCGCTCGCGGCTCGTTCATTGTGCGATGACGTTATGGAGTTGAAGGACGCCAAGTCGGACGTCAAGTCGGACGTCAAGTCGGACACCTTGTCGGACCGCACTTCAACGTGGAGGTGAAACTGACCGACCAGTGAGCCAAAATAGGACCGACGGACCATTGAAGGCGGCGGTTGGGACCCAGGAGCGGCTTGATCGACTCTGCAAGGCCATGAGCGCGGACGGGAAGCACCGGGCGTCGAACGTGGCGAGTCGTGGGCGTCAGGGCGGCGAGGATGCGGGCTCGCGGCAGAATGTACGGGCTTGTGGATAACATTGAGGGGTGGATGAGGTTGACAAATGTGTGCGTGCATGCGGTTGACTAGGAGGCGGGCGGGGTGCAGGTGACGCCGGACCAGATCCACGCGGCGTTCCAGTTCCTGGACGTGGAGAAGAAGGGCCGCGTGACGACGGGCAACCTGCGCGCGCGGCTAAGCATCTTCTACGACAAGCTGACGCCCAAAGATGCGCGGCTGCTCATGAACGACGAGGACGAGGTCTCGGAGGATTTCCTGCGCGCGCTACTGCTCGGCAGCGAGGTCACGGACTTCGACCCGGTGGCCGAGGCCTTCAAGGCGTACGACCCCGAGGAGACGGGCTTCATCTCGCGCGACATGCTGCGCTACGTGTTCGAGCGGCTCGGCTACGGCGCGCTCAGCGAGGAGGACCTAAACATCCTCATCTCGTGCGCGGACGCCGACCAGGACGGCCGCGTCAGCCTGTCGGACTTCCGCCACATGATGGAGTAGACAAGGAGGGAATGACCACCAGCTCTAGCATTTCGCAACCTCTGCAGTCACGCTATTGGCTGGGAGACTTCTCTTGTGACGGTGGCCGTGCGCAGGGGGAAGAACGCGGCGGCGACGGCGGCACGCGCGGCAGACCGGACCCGTCCACGAAGCACTTTATTGCGGACGGTCGGTCAGTCGCGCGCGTCGGTTGCTAGTCGCATGCCTCCTCTCCGAGCACGGGCGGCGCACCCCACTACTTCTTCTTGCCTTTGCCGCCGGTGTTTGCCTGCGCTGCGTCCCCACCCGCCGCCTTCATGGCCGCCTTCTTGGCGATCTTGTCCTGCAGCGCCTTGGCGTCGGCTTCCCGGCGCGCCAAAGGGTCGCCCTTGGCCGTGCTCTTGGCGTTCTTGGCCTGGCGCGCCTGCGCGCGCTGTTACCCCCGCACACACACAGCATGAGCCACTTCGATCTCCTGGTAGCGATCCCACACGAGCCGTCTTACCGCTCGGTCCGTGTCGCGCTGGTTCCCGCGAGTCATCTTGCGAGAGTTATGCGGTTCTGTAGGTCGATCCACAGATCGTACGGCGACGTCGAAGGCACCGAGACATGCGCACGAGAGTCAGAAAGATGCTCAAGTGGTATGAACGGCCGGGACAGCACGCCCAGGCGAGCCACAAGCCCGCGATCGTCCACGTCCGTCGCGTACCAGTTCCTGGCGCTTGGCTCCCGTGCGGTCGGCTTCTGGAATGGCGACCAAGTCACCATGTGAGATTGACAGAAGTAACATTCATGAAGTAACAACAGTAAAGTGACACAAGCGAGTGTGACCTTTTCTGTCACTTTTGACGGGTGTGACATCCCGAAAAAAGAACGATCACGCCATAGTGGTTTCAAGAAAAAACTGGAGAGCCCTCCGACGTAACCTCCCCGTCCAAACCGATCGCCGCGAATAAGCCTGTCGACACATTGACAAGCTGAAGCACAAGAAGAAGACGGCGAAGGACTCGGCTCGGCTCGAGTCCTGACGCTGGCTGCTGCTACTTCTTCAGGGACCGGACAGACTCGCAGTCATGCTGATGGCGGCGCGCAGCTCGGGCGGCAGTCCGCAGTGGACGCGGCGGCCGCTGCCCGGCGTGCGCGCGCGCCAGACGTCCGGCGGCGCCGGTCCACTGGCTGCGATCGCCGGGTTTATGGCGCCGGCGCTACGCTCGGACGTGCGTAAAGCGTCCGAGAGCGAGCGCGTGAGCGGCTCTGACAGTGACGCGGACGAGGAAGAGGCCGACGTTCACGCAGAGGACGACGAGTGGGAGGACCTGGCGCGTGGTGAGGAGGAGGAGGAGCTTGAGGAGAAGCTGGAGGAGGAGGAAGTGGTGGCGTTCCGAGACGCGGACTTTCACGACGACGACGACAGTGAGTACGCGCCGTCGGAGGCGGAGGACGATGCGACCGCTCTGGTCGAGTCGGTGAGCGAGCTGGAAGAGGAGGACGAGAGCGTTGCCGGGCTGTTCGCCGCGTACCTGCCTCGGCGCCGGCGCAGCTCGAACAAGTTGGGGATCGCGCGGTCGCTGGTGCTGCCGCCGTGGAGGAGCGGCAAGTCGTCGTCCGACAGCGACGACGGGTCCTTCAGCGAGCAGGACGCGCGGCTCTGGTCGAGCGCGGAAGAGAAACAGCAGTGGGCCAGTCGGTACCGCGCCAAGGACCGGGCGTTCCGGCGCTCGTTCGGCTGCGCGATCGACTCGCAGGCGCAGCCCGAGGCCAAGCGGCGTCTGCAGCGCGAGCGATCACACCGACCGGTGTATGTGGTGGTCATCCTGGCTCTGGTTGCCATGTACACCGCCCAACTGACTGGTATCTCCCCTGCGTCGCTGCTTTCGACGGCGCTCACTGCGGGGATCAGCTGGGCCGCAGGAAGTAATGGCTCCTCGGGCATATTGAGTTCACAGAGGCCGTCAACGGTCGAAAGCAACGGGTTTGGACTCGACGACTCATCCGCAGTTGATAACATGGACGAATCGATCAACCGCTTCGACGTGGCACTCGAAGATGCGGAGAGGGACGTCGCCAGCGGCGAGCACGCCGCGATGGATCGCGTTTCCCCCTCAACTTTTGCTGAAGGCGACTTCCCCACGTCGGTCGACCAGGTGACTCCATCGGACTACGCCAAGGCGGCCATCGACCTGTGTGGCCAGTTGCTGTACCGCGTCGTGACGTCCCGACACGACCCCAAAGTGATCCAGAACGCGGCAAGCGCGTGCGACATCGCCACCAAGTTGTCTCCGCTCGGCTCGGTCCGATTGACAGTCGCCCACGCCCAGCGCGGCGACCTTCGCAGCCTCTTGGGCGAGTTCGCCGCGGCCGATGAGGACTACGCCATCTCCGCTCTCGGTCTCCTGTCAATCGCCAGCGATAGCGAAACCAGAGCAGATGCAGACGGGTTGGCTGCGCTGCAGAATGCCGTTGAAGCGAAGATTGTTGCCAACCGTTGGATCCAGCTGTACTTGGCGCGAGACACTGATGCGTTGGTGCGGGAGGTTGTCCAAGCAACACCGACGAGCGACAATGCTCCTGCTTCTGCTGTCGGCGACCTCGCGGCGGACTGGCTCCGCGTATTCAAGCGCGACAAGGCGGTGGTCGACGCGCTGACGGGGCTCCGCATGTGGACGCTACGCCGTCTGGATGACCTTGCGACGACGACATCGACACGGTGAGTTCACACCGCACGAACGATCACGCATCTATGTGTCTATTATATATTTGGGAGGTGCAGACAGATGGCTGAAGAAGACTCGTTCTCTATTTACTCCTCGCTGGCATCGCTGCCGCTCACTTCCTCGTCTTCTTCCTCGTCATCGCTACTGCTATCGCCTTCCTCCTCCTCCTCCTCGCCAGCCTCCTCGTCTTCATCATCGTTATCTCCATCTTCTTGCTCGCTCTCCTCGTCCGAGCGCCTCCGCTTCTTCCCACCCGCATTCTCCTCCTTTGCCGCGACCGCTTCCAGGAGCGCGACCTTCTCTCGCAGCGCCTTGACTTTGTCTTCCTCTCGCTTGTGCTGCGCCAAGTACTCGGCCAGATCGCCATAGAAGTCCGGCGTCTCAGGACTGCACTCGATCGCGCGCTCCAGCGCCGTGACGACCTCCTCGTCGAACGAGCCGCCAGCGCGCGCCATGAGCATGTTGGCCAAGTTATAGTGCAGGTTGCCGTTCCCGGGCAGCGCGGCGGTGGCGTCGCGGAACACGCGGACGGCCGCGTCCAGGTTGCCCTGCTCGCCGTGGCAGTTGGCCAGCGCCGCCAGGGCCACACTATACGCCTTGACCGCTCCCTCTGCTCCCTTCTTGGCCTCCTCCTCGCTCAGAGCGACGGCCTTGCGGAAGCTGTCGACGGCGTCGGCGTCCTTGTCCAGCGCCGAGAAGCCCAGACCTAGGCGGAACCAGACCGACGCGTCTCTCGAGCCGGCTTCCGTCCTGCTTACCTCCTGGTACCGGTCCACAGCGCTGGCGTGCTCTCCCGAGGTGCTCAGAGCGTCCGCGAGCCGCGTGAGCGCTTCCAAGTGTCCCGGCCGGCGCCGCAGCGCGACCTCGAAGGCCTCGACGGCGGCCTCCAGCGCGCCGAGCTGCTCGAATGCCATTCCTGCCGCGAGCGCGTCGTCGAAGCCCAGCGACGCCAGCTCCGCCTCCTCTTCGTGCTCATCGCCCGGCCGCTGGCCCGCCGTGTCCCCCGCCGCAGCGGCCGCCGCCTCGCGCCGCGCGCGCTTGAGCTGCTTCTTGCCCTTGCCCATGGCTTCGAAATGAGCTGGTGGCGTCGATGGCACGAATCTACAGGTTTCGATTGGATGAAAGTGTAGTGAATGTGGTGGATTTACACCAATCACGTATGCTATTAGGCGAGATGCAGTTGTGCTTTCAGCCAATGAATAGTCGCGTGAAACCTGATAACTGATAATTTGCGAGTCGCACGTGAAGAAGAAGAACACCACAGCAACAGCAAGCAAGCGGCTGACGCGATCGAGGTGACGGCTCTCTGTCGCTACGTCTCGGGCCCCTGCGTGCGTCTCCACGTGCCCACCGAGATCCTTGGCGTGTTGAGTGCAGTTCCCTATACCCCCGGGCTCTGGTGATCGCACCGCTCGCAGCGAACGAGAGGGAGGGGAGAGTGAGAGAGAGAGAGTGAGAGAGGAGATGGCGTGGCGGTGCAGCGCGCTGTCGAACGACGCGCTCGTGGACAACCTGGCGCGCGCGGGCATCGTGCAGTCGGCGCGCGTGATCCGCGCCATGAAGGCCACGGACCGCGCGCACTTTGTGGCGGCGCCTGACGGCTCGCCCGTTGGCGTGCAGGTCGCGTACCAGGACGCGCCACAGCTCATCGGCCATCGGCAGACGATCTCGGCGCCACACATGGTACATCTCGCAACGCTCGCTCGCCAGGACTTCGGCCAGCTGCAGAGGCTAACGATACGCTGTGTTGTCTTGTGCGCATGTGCAGCATGCCTACGCGCTGGAGCTGGCGGACGCGGCCGTGCGCAACGTCGAGAGCCCGCGCATCCTGGACGTGGGCGCCGGCTCCGGGTACCTTACGGCAGGCTTCGGCCGGCTGATCGAGAACGAGCCGGGCGCGCGAGTGTTCGGCATCGAGCGCATCCCGGAGCTAACGGAGCTTGCGCGGAAGAACATTGAGCGCGGCGGCGCCGACCTGCTGGCCAAGGGCGTCGTGTCTGTGCAGCGTACGCCGTCGACGCTGCTACCCACTTGCTCGAGTCGCCGATACTGATGCTGCTTGTGGTTCTCTGTCTGGCAGGCGCCGACGGGTGGGATGGACTGCCGAGCGAGGCGCCGTTCCACTTCATCCACGTGGGTGCCGCCGCCGAGGAGCCCCCGCAGTGCCTCATGGACCAGGTGCGCGCTGTCGGTCACTGTGCTGCTGACGAAAGAGAAAGAGATGCTCACAGGAGGCTGTCGACGTGTGGAGCAGCTCGCGGACGGCGGGCGGCTCGTGGTGCCCGTGGATGAGGACGACGGCGGACAGGTGCTGCTGGAGATCCAGCGCTCGGGCCAGACGTTCGCCCAGCGTAAGCTCATGGCCGTGTCCTACGTGCCGCTCGTGCGCCAGCGCCGCGAGCTCTGAGGCCCTCCAAGCGCCGTGGACGTTTGACCCAAAGTGTAACGCGTTGAGCTTATCGCGTTTCGGTGTAAAAAAACAAACATCGCAAAGCGACCACCTCAATGCCCGAGTTGACGGGCTATCTATCCACTGCCTGCGGAAGATACCGTGTGGCGGATGATAGATAAATGGCTCGAAAATGGCGCGAGCGAGAATCAAGCGCGACTTCAACGCCTCCAACGCGGAGAAGAGGCTCGTCAGCGCTTTACATGCCACCACGTGAAGAAGAGCTTCGGACGACCGTCCTCGCCGACGCAAGAGCGCTTCGAAGACGTGCTGGTGCTGCTTCCCGACTGCGAGCGCGGCGGCTGGCCGTGGCCGCGTGCGCTTTCCAGAGCTGGAGTTCCAGAGCTGGAGTCTGTATACTCAAGTGTTCCCAGGTGCCTCTTCCTTCGGGAACGCGGGTGGAGGTGGCCTTCAGGCGTTGCGGCCTGTTGTCTGCGGTATCTTCCGCAGGCAGTGGATAGCCCGTCAACTCGGGCATTGAGGTTGTCGCTTTGCGATGTTTTTGTTTTACACCGAAACGCGATAAGCTCAAGAACACCCGAAATGTGTTGTTGTTATTCAACCCATTTGTCCACAATCCATACAAATCACAAGATAAAATGTGTCCGTTAGATCCGTTTCAGATGTCAAACGTTTCGCCTGAATCTAACCGTTATGCTCCGCGCATTCTGGTCCCAAACATTTCGCCACTTGCCACTTGGCGTCAGTCGCGCTTGCTCGCCCCCTTCCTCCCGCGTGCCGCCCCGCGCCGCCCGCTCCGAGATGACGGTGCTGCTGCCGGCCGCAGTGGCGGACGCCAATTGGTTCCTGCTGGCGGCCGTGGCGCCCGTGGTGGCCGTGGTGCTGCTGCTGCTGCGCGCGCCGTCGTCGTCGCTGGCGTCTCCCGGCGCGGTCGCCTACCACCCGCTGGGATCCCCGGCGGCCGTGGCGCTCGCGAGGCGCCGCGCACCGCTGGTCTGCGCGCTGCTGTTCGTGTCGGCGCTGCTGCTCGTCGCGGGCTCGGCGCTCGAGCTGTACCACGCGCGCGGGTGCCCCAACAGCGACATCTTCCACTACGAAGTGGAGGAGCTGGCGCGCTTCGTGCTGCAACTGTGCGGGCGCCAGCGGCTGCCCTTCTGGGTGGCCTTCGGCAACCTGCTGTTCGTGCTGCGCGGCCAGAAGCGCATCCCCGCGGGCGACACGGACTCGGACGTGGGCGTGCCCAAGCGCGCGTTCCTGGAGCAGTTCCCGACCATGGAGGCCTTCGCCGACACGGTCTGGCGCGAGGCCGTCATGGAGACGGGCCGCCCCGCGTACGTGTCGTTCCTGCCGGACCGCGACCTGCTGCAGGTCTTCTTCTCGCGCGACCTCACCGGCTCGCACGCCGACATTTGGCTCTACCGGGAGGAGTCGGACGCCGCGGGCCAGCGCTGGCTCGTCAACGACGACCGCACCGTGCGCGGCAAGCGCTTTGCCTACGAGCAGGTCTTCCCGCTGCGGCCCGCGTCCACGCTCTTCCTGAACGAACCCGTCACGCTGCCACAGAACGCCACGCACCTGGCGATCGCAGAGTACGGCGTGTCCTTCATGACGCCGCTCACCACGCGGCTCGAGTGCATCGAGAACGTCGTGAACGGCTACGCGTTCTATAAGCACCGCGCGCGGGCGGTCGGCTTTACGGCTGGCGGCTTGGCATTGGCGCTGAGCCTGGCGGTCGTGGCCGCGGCCGCGCTCGAGGTCACGGGCCCCGTGCGGAAGAAGCGCAGCGAGGACCGCACGTCCGAGGACAAGGTCTTTTCATAAAGAATGAAGCGCGCCGAGAGTTCATTGGTCTTGATGGGAGCATGCATTTCGCACCAAAGAAGTGGTCGTCTCGGTGCTATTTCTGACGCCCCAAGTGCAGGCAGGGTCCAAGAGAGCTGGCAAATCGCCCTCCTGAAAGCCACGAGGTGATGTCGACCCACGCCCTCCCGAGGACGGTGAGCCGCCAGAGACGGAAGCTTCCTCCGGTCCCGGCTCCTCATGCATCGGCTTCGGTGGGGCACCATGCGCCGTTCCCGGACATGGCATCCTTCCTGCCGTCGTTCAACGCTAAGGGGCGAGATCCCAGCGCTCGAGAGAGTCGCCTCACGGTCGATCAGTTGCTGCACGATCGCGAAGCTGAGCCGCGCAGCCGATACCAGCTTCGAGCCCTGGCCAAGATGAGAGTTGTCGACAACGCAAGTGGAAGCCACGCGGCTTCAGTCAAATCCTCGCGCTCAGAGACTCCGACGAGCGTGCGTGTTCAGCTGGCGCCGCTGCAACGTCGGACGTCAATGCAGCGGGGGGATAGCGACGAACGCGACAGCCGCAGCAATAACAACGCTCATGACTCCATCGTCGAAGCAACCGCGCGTGAAGTGAGCACCATGATAGCGCAGCTAAAGCCCGCGACGCAGCAATCTCTACCATCCGTAACAACGAAGCGATCAGACGAACTGCGTGCGCCACGACCAGCAGCAGCCCCGGCATCGGAGGCGTGGCAAGCAGGCAGCACGACACTGGCTCGGTATCGCCGACTTGTTGGCGCAGTTGCACGCCGTAGCCTCACCGCGATCGTGAGCCAAGCTGCTCGGAATGTCGTCGCGCGGCGAGATTGTGAGCACCAGAGCGCATTGCTTCTCCAGCGCCATGCACTCGCACTACTAGTCCGTCGACGGGACTTGCATCATCGTGGACTAGCGGCGATAGTGCTTCAACGCTGGGTCAGAGTGTGCCAGTGGCTGCGTCGGGTTGACATGAAGCGGAGAGCTGCGGAGGTAGAGAGGCTCCGGGCGATCGAAGTTGCCCACGACACCGCTGCGCGCTCCATTCAGCGATTGTATGCGTCTTACCAAGTTGCCCGACGGCGTCGACAGGCTGCAATAGAACGTACATGGCTGAGGGAGCTTCAGGAGGAACGACTGCGGCTAGCATGTCGTGCGCTGGTGGTCAGACGGCAACGTCGTATCGATGAAAGCCGGGCTCGTACTGCAGCACTCGCCAACAGCACACGAGGAATCGATCGTCTGCCAGACGATCCGTCCCATTTACCACCAACGCTGTGCCCTCCAGCGGAGACTGATCGCCCAGACGAGGGCTTTCTTGACCACATTGACCGTGCGTGCGCTGTTGAAGTTGATCTTTGGCCACACTCGACTGATCCAGTGTCTCCTGGTGCAATGCATGAAGCGAGGATCCCAGCCACGTGCGATCTCCAGCTTCCAATTGGCGCATTTGAGTCCACTCCGGCGGAATCCAAAGTCACTGTCGATCTCTTGATCATGTGCGAAGCAGCCGGGGTCAATCACGATGGCGTAGAGTCTCCTCTCGACCGCTCTGTGCCGACAGAAGCTACGAAGATCGCGACAGATTCGCCCAGCATTATCACCACCGAGCCCGTGGACGTGGACTTTGGACGAAGCGCCTGTGCTTCATATCATAAAGACACGACAGCATACCCAGCCAACAGTGCGACGTTGTCTGTCGCGTCCACTGCGAGTGACTGCACCATGTTCACCCCGAACACCCCGTGGACTGGCGACACATCGCCCCCACCAATAGCGTCGATCCCCTCCCCCATCAGCGTCAACGTCGACGATTTGCTGCTCACCGAGACCACGAGCTGTTCATCTGAGCCATCAAAGCTCGTGGACTTCCACGCGCAGTACGCGTCAGCTCTGAACGTGATCGGTCGATTGGTGGTGCCTGTCGTTTCGCAGCGGCGAATCCTCCGACTTGCTGCGATCGCGCGCATCCAACGCGCTGCTCGCGGCTTTTTGGTGCATCAGCACGAACGCGAAGCGCTGGAAGCAGAGCTTTTGGAGCTTCGCGTTGAGTTGGCTCGCTCCTGGGTCGAGACGCTCGCTGTGGACATCAAAGATGCTGCTCCTGTTCCTCCTCGTCTTCCGAACTACTTCTTTGAAGTCACCGGCAGCGATGGAGATAGCGACAGCGACGACACGGACGACGGAGATGCGAGCATTGATGTGGACCATCGGTGTCCGGCGGAGCCGCTCGAGTGCGCGTTCCTGCCCACCCGCGACGGTCTGCTGCCGCCTGGCGTGCATCTAACAGCTAACCGCGGACATGGAGGTAGTGGCCTCTCGGACGGCCGTGGTCTCATGTCGCTGTGGTGGTGGCATTGGCCCAGCGAGACGTGGGAGACCGCCATGCCGCAGCGCTGAGTGGCAGAGGCGGGTGGAGATGGTTTGATGGTGCATTGATGACTACTACTTACAGACTTCAATCGTTGCTGCCCCCATGCTTGAAGCAGCTTGCAGAAGGCCACCGTCGAACGCCGCCACCCAAATTCAATGCGCAAGAGTGTTGTTCGTTGCTCAGTGGCAGTTGTTGTTCGTTGCTCTGTGAGTTTCTCGTCATGACCGCCGTTGTCGAACCTCTCTTGGAGAGTTCACCCGGGAGGAGACGGTGGCGATCAGCCCGCTCGTCCTCTCGGCGTCCAACCGTTGGTCCAACGGCGCGTGGCACTTGGAGATCGTCGACAGCCGCGAGACGATCCGTCGATGCGTGGAAGAGATGGAGGCGCTTCGATACTGCACTCGGAGCCTGGGCGGGTGGCTCCGCCGACAGATGAGTCGGGACGAACATGCGCCGCAGCTGCTTCCCGCTCCCCGCTCCCGCCCTTGACGACCCGCGCCGCAATCACATTGCGGCTGAGAAGAGCAGTGGCGCTCGTCCCGCCAGACAGACAGGGCCGCAATAACGTCGCCATCAGCGGGCCGACAACGCGCTGACCATCCGCAGTGGTCTCAGTCAACACCCGCTGTCTCGTCCCGCAGTAATCGAGTGCCAATTTCGTTGCCCGTGACCTGCTCAAACGACAGCGGGCAGGTCCTTCCTCTGCATCATCTGATGCGTGGGAGGCTTCTCCATCCCACAGACAGGCCCTGTTGACCAGTATCAGCCACGCGCTGGAGTGTTCCAACATGTATCAGGGTGCGGAACCGTCGTGGTGGGTGGGTGCGGAGCGTTCGTGGTCGTTCGACTGGCCTGGCGTGCCGCCACGGGGATGCGAGCGTCGCGTTCGCTCACGTTCGCTCGTGTTCTTCACCGTCAAGACCCGACGGTGAAACAGTTTTCGGCGCGACACCAACAATTCGAAGCGTGGCAGGCGGGCGGCGGTCGCCGACATGGAACGCTTTCGAATCCCACCGCTCTCGCTTCGGCTCGTCTCCTCTCCTCCCGCGCTTTGTGGCTTGTGCTGGTTCACCCGGAGACTCTCGAAGAGAGAAGTGGATTGATATTCTTCTCCCCATCAACAGGGAGGGCATCACGCTGACCGTCGGTCGGTCGCATCTCGATCACAAGTCTGGACTCTCGTTGCACGCGCTCGTGCCCAAACGCGTCCATTTCCATTTCAGCGCCGAGTCGAGAGATGGCGTCGCTCCTGTCGCGGCCACAGGCGGTCCAGCGTCGCCCCAAGCGCAGGTGGAGCCGCGCCGAGCGCGAGCGCGCGGCCGAGAAGCAGCTCGACGACTCGCGGATCTACAACCTCACGCTGGACGTGAACGCGCTGCGGCAGGAGATCCGAGGAGCCGAGCAGCAGCGCGCGGTCGCAGAGACGAGGGACCGCGCCACTCGCCAGGCGACCGAGAGGGATCTGCGCGCGCTCGCCTCGCAGTTCGCGCGGCTGTTCGTGGCTCAGAGCCGAGGGGGATCCAAGTCCACGCCCTGTTTTTCGCCGTCAACACTGCCCACGCTCGAAGACGCCGCCTTTGTCTCTACACATGTACACGAGCAACTCGTCCTCAATGGAGAG
>JAADYH010000034.1:0-52750 GCA_023338125.1 Phytopythium aichiense | reverse complement strand
GGTCGTACTCAAGTGCACCCGAAACGTCTTGCGCTGTACCAACAGTCGATGCAAGGCAACCTTCTGGAACCGAGACGTCAACGCCGCGAGGAACATGCTGGAGCTGCTGAGGAGCGGCCTGAAAGGGAAGCTCGGCGCAAGAAGGCTGAAGGCGTTCAAGTGGGACAACCATTGAAGCAGGCAGAACAAGAACACGTGAGTGGAAAGACCGGTAGCCACTCACGTTCACATAGCCAAAGCATAGCGAGACCAGTTGGATCGCAGTGTTTCATCTTTTAGCAAGCACCAGCGGAGGTAAAAAGAAGAGCCACCACGACAAGACCAGCTCGGAGATGGACGTGAGCACGAGAGGGTCATCAGCTTTCAATGTGAACGAGCGGACGACCAGCACCCAGCACGCTCAAGGACCAAGGCTTCTCCGGTTGCTAGCAACCTATCGGTCGTCGTCAAGACAACGAGGCGCAGCGAGTGCTCCGATGTTCCGCGTCCCAAGTTGGACTCCGAACGCCGGACTCGAGATGCGTCGCGAGCGCCGCTCCGACTTTTAGATTCAGCGAGGATGCGAGCCGCGGTGAAAGATCCGATGCAACAGGAGAAGCAGCATAGATTGCTTTGGCAGGCCACTCTGCGAAGGCCACAGTGTACGCGACCGACCAGACACGCGACCTCGAGAGATCAAGCGCCGCCGCCCACTCTGCTCCGGTGCGGTGCTCTGTCTGTCGGCCTGTCCGCCTCCGCCTGGACAAGTTGCTCCGCCCGGAGACGACGTGCACCATCGGATGATCCGATTCGGATCCCACGGAGAGAATAGCTGACACAAAAGTGAACTTCAACTCGTGACATATCATAAACCCATAAACCCATTCCCTGCATCTGTGCATGATATCAACTGAGGGGGTGGGCTTTTGACAATTTGTCTGGGGCGACCTGATGCCGTGCTATCCATCGAATTTGGCAGGTCGTCCATCAATCGACACAGTATTGCGCGCGAATAGAGCCGACTGGTTAATACTATTTATACCACGATATACAACTATACAGTTGATATTACATTCAAAATCAAGTAAAGGGAAAACAATATGTACATAATTATTACAAGATCATCTGAAGATGTCGTCTACACACCCCTCGCATATCTTGCCGCCCTTCGACAAGAACGCGGTGGAAGCCTCGACGCTCATCACTTCCCGGCTCGCTCCCTCCGCCCCCGCTCCCCGCTCCACACTCCCCGCTCCCCGCCCTCCACACTCGCCATGGTGGCGGCGTTCGCGTGGGTGAACGCGGCGCTGTTCGCGCTGCAGCTGTACGTGAACGGGTACTCGTCGCGGCAGATCGGGCCCATGTCCCGCAAGCACGAGACGCTCATCACGCCGGCGCCGTACGCCTTCTCCATCTGGGGGCTCATCTACTCGCTGCTGGCCGTGGCCGTGGTCGTCGACTGCGCCTGCGCGTCGCTGTCGGTCTTCGAGGCGCCGCACGCGACGCTGCTGCGCGCGCTCTTCGCCGTCGCCTGCCTCATGAACATGGCCTGGATCGTCTTCTTCACGCACGAGTACGTCAACCTGGCCACGGCCACGCTCGTGGTGCTCTGGGCCGCGCTGCTCGCACTCTACCTGCACATCCTGGCGCTGCGCCGCGACCAGGGCTTCTCCTACGGCCGCTTCCTCTGCTCCGAGCTCGGCCTCTCCATCTACTTCGCCTGGACCTGCGCCGCGCTGCTCATCAGCATCTGCGTCAGCCTGCAGCAGTTCGCCGGCGGCTTCCTCTCGCTCACGGCCTACCTGTCGGCGCTCTCGCTGCTCGCCGTGGCCGCCATCTCGGCGCTCGTCTACGCCGACGACTTCGCCTTCGCGCTCGTCGCCATTTGGGCCCTGCGCGCCATCGCCGTCAAGCAGCTCGAGCTGGCGCCTGCCGTCGAGCGCGTCAGCCTCAGCGTGCGCACCTCGGCCACGCAGAGCGCCGCCATCATTGCCGCCTTCATCCTCGTCGCGCTCGTCGCCAAGTTCCTGCCCAAGGACTCGTGCGTGTCGATCCCTGCGCTGATCAAGCCCACCGACTGACCGACTAACCTCCACCTGCTCTGCCTCCGCTCTAGGCTCTCGACGCTCACGGCGGCGCCCCCGGCGCAGGCCATGCCGCTGCTGAGCGAGAGGAACGCGCAGCACCTGGACTACGGCACTAGCGTTTGAAGCGCAGGCACACCCCAAGCAAGGGAAGCGAAGGAAGGAAGGAAGGCGTGGCTGGCAGTCACAACGTCAAGGTCTTTATGCTGTGTAATGCCACGCTCATCGAGGCTGCCGCACCGACGCGCACGCGCCTCCTACTTGTACTGGACGAACTCGTCGATCCACTTGCGCATGTTGTCGACCTCGACCTTGCGCGCGCGCACGACGGACGGCGGGTCGAGCGCCGGCCGGCTGAAGAAGAGGTCCAGGTGGTGCGCACCCTCCTCAATGGGAAGCACGACCACGCCCCGCGCGTCCTTAGGCGCCTCGCGCACGCCCGCGGCGCTCCACGGGTCCAGCAGCCCGTTGCTGAAGACGATGTTGGACGCGCCGCGCAGCAGCTCGTCGCCGTAGCTGGCGCGGATCCAGTCCGGGTCCGGGTCGACGCGCCACTGCTCGCGACAGTGGGCCCGGATCTGCGCGAGCGGCACGCTGCGCGGCCAGAACATGTCGTGCTCGCCGTCCGTCGAGAAGTACGTCTCCTGCGGCAGCATCTCGGTGCAGTACTGGTAGTCCCAGATGCCGTCGATGTCCCACAGCGTCGGCAGCTTGAAGCACTGCTGGTCCTGCGTCGCGTTGTAGAAGACGTTGGCCGCGTCCCGCACCGCCGCCAGCAGCGATTCGTTGCTCGCCAGCTCGCCCGCCAGGTGCTCGCACGCCGCGCGCACGGGCCACGCCGGCAGGTCCACGGCGCCGCTCGTCATGTAGCTGGACGGGTACGGGAAGTTGCCCATCGCGAGCGAGTCGAAGGCCACGGCCAGGCCGAGCGCCAGCTCCTCGCCCGCGCTCGCGTCCTTCAGGGGCTCGCACAGCTGGAAGACGCGCGCCAGCGTCTCGCGACCCTCGGCCGTGGCCGCCAGCTCGAACAGCGCCGGCCACGCGCGGCGCAGGTTAGGCGCGCAGTTGGCGGCCGCGCCGGCCGCGGGCGTCGCGTCGCGCGTCACCACCTGCCAGTACTTCTCGCCGACGTTGTCGTAGCCGAGGAAGCCAAAGATGGGAGCGGATGCGGCGATCGCGCCGGCCACCACGCCCGGGTACTTGATGCGCATCCAGGCCGAGAGCATGCCGCCGTAGCTGCCGCCGAACGCGATCACCGGGTGGTTGAGCGCCTGGTGCTCGCGCTGCAGCGCCAGCAGCAGCGTCGTGAAGTCGGCCAGCGCCTGGTCGTGCGACAGGTAGGCCAGGTGGTCCATGTACGCGTCCGGCCCGAACGGGAAGCTCTTGCCGTAGTACCGGTGCTCGGCGAACACGATGAGCGCCTTGAACTCGGCCGCGTTCTCCCACATGAGCCCCGTGTGGTTGGCGTACATGGTCACGTCGCCCTCGTTGCCCGTGTAGAAGAAGACGGGCGACCGCGGGTCGCTCGGGTCCCAGAACTGCGCGTTGATCAGGTACCGCTGCTGGTACGTCGCGGGTGCGCCAGCGGCGTCCCCGAGCCACGAAAAGTGGTCCACGCGCTGCGTGAAGAAGCGCTCGGAGCAGTTGGCGGCGCCCGCCACCATGGGCACGGCCGCCTGCCGGTGGCGCGCCGCGCGGATCGACCCGCTGCGCGGCAGGTCGGCGGTCGTCGCCAGGCTCTGCGTGTGCAGCAGCACCAGCACGCCAAAGGCCACGGCGAGCGACCCGAGCAGCGCCACGCGCAGCGCGGGGCCAGCGCCGGTCACCGCCCGGCAGGCGCGCAGCAGCAGCGCCGGCGCGTCCGGGGAGAGCTGCGGGAGCGCGAGCCAGCGGCGGCGGCGGTCGCGCGCAGGCTCGGAGCGCATGACCGAGTCGGCGCCGTCGCTGGATGGCGCGCGGCGCGGCAGCAGGGGGCGTAGCGCGTCGCTCATGCGGCTTGTCGACAGGTCTCGGCGTGCGGCGGCGGCGGACGAAGGCAGACTGAGGCTGCTCGTGTTGGCCGTCGTGCGGCGGCTCGAGCGGGAGGAGGAGGACGCCGCGGACGCCGGCGAGAGCGAGGGCGACGGCGGTGACGCGGGGCGACGTGGGATGCTGCGGAGACTGCCGGCGGAGGCGCGGTCGGCGGTGCGGCGCATGCCCCACGGTGCTGCAAGCGCGGGCCGGATGAGTAATGGAGTTGAGGTTGATGTGTGGAGCTGTTCAGACTTTTGTACCGGGGTCCGTATGAGGGCTCTATTCGAAAGGATCTGCCACGCGCGACGAGAGAATAGAGCGCGCTCGATATCTTGTTGGAAGGCATACTTGGTGCGAGAGAATGTGAGAGGATGGCTTCCACATGGGAAATTGAAGGATGGGGGCTGTATATTGTCAGATGGACGCATAACCGAGCCAAGAAGACGAAGGGGTAGGGTTCGCATCCGTCCACCAATTAGCAGTCATCACTCTGATAATACCAAAAGAGGGTATGTCGTTATCCTGAGAAAGTGACAAGATACGAGCGTCACCCTTCTGCGAGGTGACGCCACGCGGGTCACGGCGGTCTCTTGGCTGCATAGTCAAGAGCCTTTTGCTCCCTCCTTCTTCGCCCCAACTTGCCGCCCTTCATACGTTGGAGCGCGACGCCGGACGGCTCGTGACCAGGTAGGGCGTCCTCGACGACGCGTGGGTTGCTTGCTCGGCTGGTTGGGCGAGTGACTGTCTGTCTCAGGGCCCAACCAGGCATCCGAAGGGGGGGGCGAGGGGGGCCGCCGCTGACACCTGCGCGCTCATTCCCGCAGGCGACAGACACCAAGTTGGGCACACCCACGGGCACTAGCGACCTCGCGACGCGGAGAGCGACCGGATGTCCAAGATGCCGACCAGCATCCACTACAAGACGCACATGCCGGCGCGCTTCTCGGTGGACGACCAGATGGCCGAGGTAGGGCGGCGGTAGGGCGGCTAGACATCGCGGGAGGGTGGTCTGGTCTCACGAGTAGGATACATCCGTGCTGGATGCGCAGGCGCTGTCGTCGCTCGAGCTCATGGGTTCTCGCCAGCGCAAGAGCTTCCTCAAGCTCTTCCGCAAGTACTCCAAGTTCAAGAAGAACGTCATCGACTGGTGCGTGCTGGCGGTGGTGCTGGCGCATGATCAGGAGCATGGCTGACCGCCCTACCTGCGTCTCTATCTACCGATCTTGACCCCTGGCAGGAACGCCGTCAAGCCGCCGGCGCCAGATGTGCTGCAGCCGCACTCGGCGCTCGAGACGTGTCCGGACGACATGAACCTCAAGCACGAGCTGCTGGACAAGCTGGTGATCCTCAAACTGAACGGCGGGCTGGGCACGACGCTCGGGTGTGAGGGCCCGAAGAGCGCGATCGAGGTGCGGCAGGACCTGTCGTTCCTGGACCTGACGGTGCGGCAGGTCGAGTACCTGAACAGCATGTACGGCGTGGACGTGCCGCTGGTGCTCATGAACTCGTTCAACACGCACGAGGAGACGGTGCGCATCATCCGCAAGTACCGCATGCACAACCTGAGCATCCACACGTTCAACCAGAGCTGCTACCCGTTCATCGTCATGGATACGATGCTGCCGCTGCCCAACACCAAGTTCGACCGCGCGACGCGCGACAAGTGGTACCCGCCGGGCCACGGCGACGTCTACCACGCGCTGTTCGACTCCGGGCTGCTGGAGAACCTCGTGAACCAGGGCAAGGAGTACATCTTCATCTCGAACGTGGACAACCTGGGCGCGACCGTCAACCTGGACGTGCTCTACCACATGATCAACGAGGACTCGGAGTTCGTCATGGAGGTGACGGACAAGACGCGCGCCGACGTGCAGGGCGGCACGCTCGTCACGTACCGCGGCAAGCCGCACCTGCTCGAGGCCAGCCAGGTGCCGCCGGACCACCTGGACGACTTCCGCGCGCTGCGGGCCTTCAACACGAACAACCTGTGGGTCAACCTGCGCGCCATCCAGCGGCTCGTGGCGCAGGACGCGCTCGACATGGAGCCGCTCGTGTCGGTGCGCGCCGTGCGCAACAACACCAAGGTGGTGCAGCTCGAGAGCGCCGCGGGCGAGGCCGTGCGCTACTTCAAGAACTTTTTGGGCATCCAGGTGCCGCGCTCGCGCTTTTTGCCCGTCAAGTCGTCCTCGGACCTCTTCCTCGTGCAGAGCAACCTGTACCAGATCAAGCACGGCTCGCTCGTCGTCAACCCGGCGCGCGACGGCTCGAGCATCCCCATCGTCAAGCTCGGGCTCGAGTTCCAGAGCCAGCGCGAGTACGCCGCGCGCTTCGCCAAGGGCATTCCCAACATCGTCGAGCTCGACCACCTCACGGTCGCCGGCGACGTCAAGTTCGGCTCGGACATCACGCTCAAGGTGCGATGATGGCTGCTTGACTGGCTGACTGGCTGACTGCTTGGCTGGCTGGAACGTGCACGGACGACGGACTGACTGTTGTTGTTGCTGCTGTTGTTGCTGCTGTGGTGGTGGGGGTGGAGCAGGGCACGGTCATCCTCGTGGCCAACGAAGGCGCGCATATCGACCTGCCCGACGGCACGGTGCTGGAGGACAAGGTCGTGACGGGCAACCTGCGCATCCTGGACCACTAGAGCGGTGGGGCCCGATGGGGACGCGCGCTCAAGGGCGGCCGGCCCCTGCCTGCATGCTGCATGTTGCGTGTCGCCCGCGAATGAGACCACGAAATACACTGGAGCGAGGCATTGGACGGAGACGCGCGGACTCGGAGGCAGCAGGCGCAGTTTATAAGGAATCCCGACGGAAGACATGCAGCAGAACACAACATGTATGGTACACTCGGAGCAGGGAGGAAGAAGCCGCGGCGGGCGGCGGCCTCTAGAAGACGGCCACGACGTGCTTGCAGATAGGGCACAGCCGGTGGTGCAGCAGCCACTGGTCGATGCACTCGCGGTGGTAGAAGTGCAGGCACGGCAGCGTGCGCACCTCCTCGCCGTCCTCGTAGTCCGTGTAGCACACGGCGCAGAGCGACTTGTCCTCCGGGTCGGCGGCCGGCCCCCGGCCCTCGGCCGATGCCTCGCGCTTCTGGTAGCGGAACGTGGGCAGCGCCAGGATCTGCGGGTACGGCAGCCCCTCCCACGCCTCGTGCTGCGGTTTGGCACTACGCGTCAGTCTCTCCGTCACGCTACAAATATCTGCCAGGCACCTGCGGGACGTACGTCGACGTGCTGCTGGGAGCGGATCTCATTGATGCGGCGCAGCAGCGACAGGAAGCGCAGTGGGCCCTGCGCCTCACCCTCGGCCGCCGCCTGGCCCGTCAGCTGCGCCACCACCTCGTCCGCCCTACCCATTCACACACACACACACTCCGTCAGTGCCCTACCCGGCACTACCGCCAGGAAACTCGCGGAACGCACCGTCGACCGGTCGAGGACCGGCGCTCGGCGTCCGGCCCGCCCTCGGCGCGGCGGCGCAGCGCGGCGATGAACTCCCAGTCGAGGTCGCGCGGCGCGCCCGGGCGTGGGGACGAGCCCGCCTCGTCAATGTCGGCGGCCGCGATCGAGATGAGCCCCGCGGGCGACAGCTGCGCGCTCGGCGGGGAGCCCGCGCCGCCCTCGAGCAGCGCGGGCAGGCCAGCCGTGGGCGGCGCCAGCAGGTCGGCGAGCTGCAGCGACAGTGCGAAGGGTCGCGCGCGCGGGCCGCGGCCACCGCCCGCCGGATCGCCGCCCTCCAGCACGGCGACCACCGGCTTCTTGAGCGCGCGCGCCTCGGCATCCGCGGCGTCCGCGACGCCCTCAGCGCGGTCCGCGGCCTCGGCCTCGGCCATGGCGCGCGCGATCTCCTGGGCTGCGGCCGTGTCATGCTCCCAGTAGCTCGACACCTCCGGGTCCGACCGGGGCTGCCGTGGGAATGCGTGGGTGGGGAATGGCACGGGGATTCCGTCAGAACGCACTACTTACGGACCGAGACGCACGCACAGACACGGGGACGACGCACGTGCAGCGGCTGGGGCATGCGCGAGCCGTACAGTGCGCGCAGGTTAAGCATCTCGGTAGGTGGGGCGACGGTGGGGTGAAGGTAGGGCGACGGTCGGGTGACGGAATCGCGTGCGAAGAAGACGGCGCGCGCCACGGGCGAAGAAGAAAAGTGGGAAGAAGAGGAACGAACGACAAACAACCGGGAGTTGGGCGACCGGATGGCAGGCATGAGTTTTGTCCCGCGCTCAGTATGGGGAACGCCCATCCCGTGCGAGGTGGATACAGGGCCAAAACACGGTGGGTCCAAATGGCTGAGGGTGAAAACCCGGTTGGTTCACTGCAACCAGCAGCAAGAAGAAAGTGCCAAAACACGGTAAGAAAGTGTTAAACGGGGCTTCAACGTGCAGTAGGGAGTACGTAGCGCGGAGTCTGGGTCCGCAACGTGTTCTGCCACCCGCGGCGCGGCAACTGCAACCGCAAGATCGTCCCTACCTGCTACCACAACATCGGCCCTACCTGCTTCACTACCGACTGCCGGCCTGCTCCTCCCGCTCGGCGTCGGCGCCGCCAACCGCGGCGGACTCGCTCCGGCGCCTGCTGTCCATGCGCTGGTACAGTTTGGCGAGGCCCTGGAACGCCTTGAGCCACTGGGCCAGCGGCAGCAGCTCCATCCGTACGCCCGGCGCGTCCTTGGCCGCCCCGCCGGTCGCCTGGAGCGCGTGCAGGTGGTCCAGCAGGCGATGCAAGTACTGCGTGGCGCGCGGCCAGCCGACGTCGTCGTCGTCCAGCGATTGCAGCAGGTCGTCCACGTCAGAGCCCTCGTCCTCGTCCTCGTCTTCGCTCTCAGTCTCCGAGACGCTCAGCGCGTCCAGCACGTCGCGCAGCCGCGTCTCCGGGCCGTCGAGCGCGCGGCGGGAGACGACCACGACGCTGTGCGACGGGTCCATTGTGAACACGCGCCGCTCCTTGCTCAGGTTGGCGGCCGTGAGCGCGTCCCGCAGGCGCGCCGAGCCCACGGGCCCGCCGCGCAGCGACCGGACCAGCGACGCCAGCCGCGCCTCGACCGCCTTGCCGTGCGCCGCGGTCGCGGACCGAGTCGCGGCAGTCACGGAGCCCACTGGCCGTGCCTTGATGGTAGCGCTCAGCAGGCTGTCGCTGGCCGCGGGCACCACGAACACGACCACGGGCAAGCACCGACCGGGTGAGAACACCTGCGCAGGGGAGGAGGTGGAGGCCGACCGCTTGCCCTTGGCCCCAGTCGAGCTGGAGGCGGCAAGCCACTGCACCAGCTGCGCCTTCTCGGCCGCCAGCGCGCGCAGCCGCTTGAGCTCATACGTGGACGAGCGAGCGCCGCGCTGCAGCACGAACACGAGGCTGCAGCTCGTCAACAGCAGTGTCTGCATCTTGAGGCGCTCGCGCTCCGCCTCCGCCATCTCAAGAGGCGCCAGCGCATCACCGTCGCCCGCGAACGTGAACGCGCCCGTCGTGGGGGCCACGGGGTGCGCGAGGCCCAGCAGGAAGACGCAGCTCCTGGACGTGTCGTAGTACAGGTGGATGCTCGCGTGCACAGGCTTCTTGGCGCCTCTTTGCGGACTCGGCGACGCATCCTCCACCTCGCCCCCGTGGAACGCGCGGCGGCCGATCACACGGTTGGCCAGCGCGAGCGCGGCCGAGGCGCGGCCCGAGCCCAGGATCCCGACGGCCGCCACGCCCTCGGCCTGCTGCAACGCCTGCAGCGCACGCGCCGCCCCCGCGGACGGAGGGAACACGCGCACAGGCGCGTCAGGAGGAAGAGGAGGAGGCGCGGACGCTGAGGAGGGAGATGCTGACGCTGATGCTGACGCCGAGCCGCGCGCAGAGGCGGCGGAGGAGGCGCGCGCGCGCTCGCGGCCGCCGGCCATGGTCGGAAGTGGTGATGCTGGTCGATGAGCTCCGGAGACCATGCCAACATCGAAGCGAATTATATCGATAAAAGACAGGAATTCATTTTGGAAGGAAAGTACTCGTGGCTTTTGTATAGGTTATAATACAATATACTTTATAAATATGCATATATTTTTATTGAGAGTATGATAATATGGACATGTTGAGACTTGACGAGGTAAAACGATGTGTACTGATACAGTTGACTACAGAATCAGTACAATCACTTCAACGTGTTCTGCCTGGTTGGACCAAAATCACTCGTCGCTCGTCGGCTGCAAAAGCGGGTAGATGTACTCGTCGTAGAGTGGGGCCCACTTGCAGGAGATGTTGTAGAGGGTGACGTCGAGGTCCCAGCAGTTGTGCAGGACGTTGGGCACGAGGTGGCGGTGGATCTGCCCGTTCTCGTGCATCGACTTGAGTCCGTACGTGTCCTCCAGGTACTCGCGCGTCTCGGTCATGTCGAGCACCGTGAGGCTCTCAAAGTCGTCTGCGATGGCCTCGTAGCTGTCGACGGCCGAGTACGCGCCATACAGCCCGGTCTGGTACGGCGCCTGCGTGTAGTCGTTGGGCGACGAGAACAAGTGCAGGTTCTCGACGCGCATGAAGTTGTTCTTGTACCGCGTCTGGTTGACGAGACACTCGGCCGCAGCATCACCGCGCTCGGAGCAGTTGATCAGGTTGTGGTACACCGGGAAGACCTTGTTGACCTTGAGCCAGGGCTCCTCGTACGGCGAGCGGAGCTGGTTGAAGACTGGGATGCTGCTCTGCAGCTCCGGGTACGACAGCTCCGCCTTCAGTAGGTCGCGCTGGAACTCGCCGCGCCAGGTGCTCACGTTGTTGGCGTAGTCAGAGACGTTGAGCACGTACGACGGAACTTGGTAGGCGAAGGTGTTCATGAACCCCTCCAGCGCCACTTCGTCGCCTTCCTGGGGGCCGTAAAAGCGGCCGTTGGCGCTGCCGGCGAGGCTGAGGAACGTCTTGACCTTGTGCTCATCCATCTCTTCAATCACAAACTTGGCCACCGAGCCGCCTTGGGAGTGCCCGATGAAGATGTAGCCATCCTCGAACACCGCCGGGTTGCTTGCGATCACCTCGCGCACCTGCGCGACTCCCAGCCACGCTTGCTCTTGCAGCCCGGTGGTCCAGCTGCAGATCTCGGTGCAGAAGTCCAGCGTCACGAACGTGCGGCCCTCGGCTGTCAGGTTCGCACGGAAGTTGGCGCTATTGTCCGCGTTGCCGTAGGACCCGTGGAAGTAAAACACGGGCAGGGAGGAAGAGTTGCCATACGAGACGGTGGCGCCAATGCCGTTCAGCTGAGCGGAGGTCGACAGGACGGCGGCGAGGAAGAGACTGACGAGGCCAGAGTTCTTCATCTTGAGAAAGGTGACTGTGTTGCTTGCCAAACGAAGAGGAAATTGCAGAATGCAGTGAACCGCAGACCAGCGCATGGAGTGTCTCCCATACGTGCAAGCGACTCGGTTGTCGATGCACTCCTCCGGCTGGAACAATCTTGCGCGCAGCCGGCAGCAAAGCGCCAGTACCACAGCGATCGTAGGTCTACAGGGAGAGCGCCGTAGCGGGCAGCATCCTCATGGACGTCTTGACTTCCACTTGAGCGAGTGTCGACGGGAAAATGACTCGAGAAGAAGGGCCCTGTGGTACGCGTTCGCCGATCTTTGAATCGATCGCCTGCGACTGAATAGAAGCAGCTTTCACCGCAATGAAATCCAAGTCTGGCCTCACAACAAATCAACAAGGCTGCCTTGTTCTAGACATATTCAGCCAGCGCTTCTCGAAGCCCGGGCGGGGCAGAGAAGGCGAAAAGTTTGATCTCCTTGCCTCGGACGCACAAAACAAAGCGCCAAGTTCGTTGACGCTGGGGATTGCCCAGGATTGAGGTAGCTCGTCCGTGTTTTGCGAAGTACCAGCAAGTTGCTAGGCGAGCAACCCATTCGATAGAGAAGCAGCGCGTGAGCAAAGCCGCGCTGCGCAGTCTCTTGCCAACCGGTTGAAGTTTTGCCTTGTGAGCAATGCCCGCACCAACCATCAGATTTGCCGAAACTGTTTACGCGCCTCACTTGTATCGTTGATTATCCCGGAAGGGAAGGCTCTCCTCAAGCTGATGTGCATCAATACGTCAATTGGCGACAAGTTGTCGGCACTCGAAGCAACTTCTGTGGCTAGCGGCATGATACGAGCTGTGCGAGCCGGAGGTTTGTGTGTTGAAAGGAGCACAAGACTTGCTGGATCAACGCAGAACTGTGCTCCGAGTAGGGTGCTTTCGTGGTGCTCACCCTTGTCGAACGCAACCACCTCCTTCGATGCGGCGTCGATCACATCGGACGCTTTCGCGCGTTCAGCCTTCACTCCCGCCACGTTTCTACCTCCTGCAAGGTCTCACCGAGCAAGTTCAAGGAGGATTCATCACGCTGTCGTAACCCGCTGGTGGTGGCCGATTGCGGTGGGTCACGACAGTGTGATGCATCCTGCGTCTGCTCTCACTATTACCGCTGTATGTCCACCCGCTTGTTGAGTGTCAGCGATGCCACCGCGTTCGCTGCATCGAGTTGGTGGATCTGACACCGTTGCCAGTGTGGGCAACAGACCGCGGCGCATGTTGGTCGCCGCTCAACTGGTCGCTTGTTGGTCGCTGCTGGACCTGGAGTCTTGGTCACCATGATGATATCCACGGCACTGCAACTCTCGTCGCCACAAGAGCTGCCGCAAGCTGCGACCAGACCGATGAATCAAGTTCCTCGTCCCTCTCTCGAGCGTCAAGTCCGCGTGTGGCAGCAGCACCCCCGTTGCTTCCGTGGCACTCATCTCGTTAGAGCTCTGGGCCACGTTAGCAACGAAGTGCGTCCCACATGCCTGGCTTCAAGCAATCGACTCGGCGCAAGTGCACGCTGCGACCGGCCCGAGCCATCAGCGATGTGATTACCCCACGCGGGGGATCGGGTCCTCCAAATTGATTGCGCTCAAGTCAAGGCAACCTCGTGGTGACACTTCGTCGTGGCGACTGAAGTGCTGACGTCTGCTTGCAGTGCCGCTCTCATGGTGAGCGGGCGTCGGTCCTCTTCGTGCTTTGCCATGATCGCTGGAGACCTGCTCTTGGTTGGTCACTCCTGAATTCGCCTGCCACCTCGCATCCAGTTGACGGAGACCCACGACCCACCATGAAGATCCCTATCGTGACAGCTGCTGTCGCCATGGCCGCTGCGTTCTCCTCCGCCGTGGCCACGGACGAAATGGACGCCAGGGCCGCCGCCATCGTGGCCAACATGACGTCGGACCAGGTGCTGGGCCAGATGACGCAGTACATTGTCAATGTGGTGCTGGACTACACGACGCAGAACGTGCTGAGTGAGGACAACGCCCGCACGTTCGCCGAGCTCGGCATCGGCTCGTACCTCCTGACCCCGTTCGCCACCGCGACGATCGACGGGAAGGAAGGCTGGACCATCGCCGAGTGGAGAGAGTTCATCACGGGTCTGCAGGAGGTCAACATGGAAGAGAACGGCATTCCCATGCTTTACGGCATCGACAGCGTCAACGGCGCCAACTCGATGCTTGGCGCGACGCTCTTCCCGCATCAGATCAACACGGGAGCGACCTTCAACCCGGACCTGGCGCACGAGGTGGGTCGCATCACAGCGCAGGACACGGCGGCGGCGGGCGTGCCGTGGATCTTTGGGCCGATCCTCGACATCTCGCGCAGCCAGCTCTGGCCGCGAGTCTACGAGACCTTCGGCGAGGACCCGCTCCTCGTCGCCACGATGGGCAGCTCGGTGATCCGCGGCCTCCAGGCGAACAATGTCACGGCGGCGTGCATGAAGCACTTCATCGCGTACTCCAAGACGCCGTCGGGGCACGACAAGGACGCCGTGACTATCACGGACTTCGAGCTGCTCAACGAGTTCCTGCGTCCCTACTTGGCTGCGATGGAGGTGGGCGCCAAGACTGTCATGGAGAGTTACTCGTCGACGAACGGCATCCCGAACGTCATGAATCCCAAGCTCCTCAAGAAGCTGCTCCGCGACGACATGGGGTTTGACGGACTCACCGTGTCGGACATGGTCGAGTTCCAGAGCACCAACACCTTCCACCGCACCTCTCGCGACCTGGCGGACGCCTACCGCTTCGTGCTCGAGCGCTCCTCCGTCGACATGAGCATGGGGTACACGTCTGACATGCTCGTGTACGGCAAGCAAGCGCTCGAGGATCACCCGGAGTTGCTCTCGCGGCTCCAGGAGTCCGCACAACGCATCATCAAGCTGAAGCTAGAGCTCGGACTGTTCGACAACCCGGTGCCCGGCGCGGATTTTGTCGACTTGGTTCGCAATGCCAACGACACCGCCACGTCGCTGCAGGTCGCACAAGAGTCGATCGTGCTGCTCCAGAACAACGAGAGCACGCTACCGCTCTCGCCCTCAGACTCGGTCTTCCTCACGGGCTTCAACGCGGACGACATTGGCGCTCTGTGCGGTGGGTGGACTATCCACCAGCAGGGTGTCTCGGGGAACACGCTCTTCCCCAATGGCACGTCCGTGTTGGAGGGGATGTCGGCCATTGCTGGCTCGAACGTTGCGTACTTCAATGGCCTGAGCATCAACAGCACCTACACCGAAGCGAACCTCACGATCGCCAAGGAGTACGCGGCCAACGCCGAGTACACGGTCGTGGTGGCTGGCGAACGCCCGTACACTGAGAAGCTGGGCGACCTGAACGACTTGGCGCTGGCGGCCGGCCAAGTTGAGTACATCACGGAGCTTGCGTCGACCGGCACCAAGGTCGTCTTGGTTTTGGTCCAGGGGCGACCGAGACTGCTCGGCCAGGTCCCCGAGCTCGTGCACGCTGTGATCGATGCCATGCTGCCCTGTGAACAAGGCGGCAAGGCGATCGCCGAGATCCTGTACGGCCAGGTCAACCCGAGCGGCCGACTCCCCCTCACCTACCCGAAGGACCCGGCGAGCGTCAACATTCCGTACAACCACAACGTTGCCACACTCTGCGCCGACTCGACCAACTGCGAGATGCAGTGGGACTTCGGCACCGGCTTGAGCTACACCACCTTCGACTACTCCGAGGTTGCGATCAGCACCGCGAACGTCACGTCGAGTGCCGAGTCCATCGACGTGTCGGTCGAGATCACCAACTCGGGCAACATGGCCGGCAAGGAGACAGTCATGCTCTTCCTGACGCAGCCGTACCGCTCGTACTTCGAGCCCAAGGTCAAGGAGCTCAAGAAGTTCACCAAGATCTACCTCGAGGCTGGCGAGTTCACGACGGTGACCTTCACACTCACCGCCGACGACTGGAGCGTCTTCTACCCGCAGATTGGTAACGGCTTTAAGAAGGTGGCGGAAGACGCGGACTACGTCATTGCCATCAAGCCCGAGACGGACTGCGACGTGTACAACTCGACCGCTGCGGCCAACCCGCTGTGCGCTACGTTCACGCTGCAGACGGGCGAGTACCCGTACGGATCGATCATGCTGGAGTAGATCGGAGTTGATTGGATGCCAGGTGTTGTCCACCGCCATGGCTTTCGAGCCGGTTAGCGAGCACCACGCATCATCGTTTGTGGGATAACACAATTCACGTTTCGTCGTATCATTCGATGCTCTTGATGGAAGGTGGATGTCAGTGGCGGCGGCGGCGACGCTCGGAGCGTGATCGAGAGTGAGAGCGAGAGCGACGCTTTCTCGATGCCTTCCTCTCGCTCTCTCGCCTGGAGCTTGCTGTGGTTCTCTCGTGGTGATGCCGCCGATTGCTGCGGCTGTTGTCTCCGCCTGCGCAATGCGAGTGATCATGGCGGTGATCATGACTGCGCTTCTTCTCCCTCCGCCGCTTCTTGCCGAGTCGCTTGTACCGATGGCGACGGCGGCGATCGCTGGACGAGTCGCTGTCCGAGCTGCTTGAGCCGCTCGAGTCGCTGGAGTCATCGTGCCCCCGCTCCGCCTGCTCCTTCAGTTTCTTCAGTAGTCGCTTCTTCTCCTTGGTCGACAGCTTTGCCAGAAACTCTCGCTCCGGGTCTACGCAGCAACAGTCGGTCAGAGCATTCACTGTGTTCTTGGCGGGTGCCACAGACTGCGCACGTACCCTCCTCATCTGACGGCAGGATCGCAAACTCGTCCGTCGCCACCTCCCTTTGCTGCCCCCACGCACGCCAGCCAGGACCTCGCATCAATATCCACACCACCTGTCCGTTGTTTACAGTGTGCAGCTCACCATTTCCAGCGGGAGCGCAGCGCGGCGCAGCACGAGCTGCTGCTTGGCCGACTTGACGTGCGTCATGGGGTCTTCCATCACCTGCCGAGCCGCGTCGTGCGGGTTCGAGTCGCGCAGCTCGCACTCGCGGTCGCCCGACTGGTGCCCCCACTGGCCGCAGCGCAGGCACCGCACGTTGCGCAGCTGTCTGCCCATGGGCTTGAAGTTGACCCGGACCGAGTCCGTGTACGCACCCTCCACCGGCGCGTCCTTGAGGAACGGGAAACGCTCTGCGCGCAGCCGCCGTCAGACCCCCGAAGAGGGACATGCACGTCCAGAGCAGAGGACGCACCAACTTGGTCCTTGATCGTTAGCGGCTCGTCCGGCCGGCGGCCCACGTAGCGCTCCAGGTTGCGGCGCGCGTCGTCCGCGGGTCCCGCGCCCCTGCGCCTCTCTATCTTGCGCCGGAACTCGCGCGCGGCATCGTCTGCCGAGCCTGTTAGCCGCGCTCAACGCCAGCGTTCCCTCGCTCCCCAAGCACAGCGCGCACCTTCCGCGACGTGAGTCCCGCCATCCTCCTCGCCGCCATCTCTCGCAGGCGCCTGCGCCTTCTGCAACCCCGGCGGAGGCTCATAGAGGAAGCCGACTTGCTGCGCGTCCAGCCGCCGCGCGGCCTCGGCGTCGCCCTGCGCGGCCGCGAGCCGCTGAAAGCGCAGCGCGTCCGCGTTCTCCCGCACCTCGCGCGCCGCCTCAGCCTCCTGCTGCTCGCGCGCCTTGGCCTTCTGCTCCGCCACCCACACGCGCTTCTGGTTGGCCTGGTTCGCCGGGTGGAAGCCCTTGAGGTTGAGGAACTTGAGCGACATGCCCGCCTTCCGCCTTCTCCTTCCTCTGCAGCTTGGTGTCGAATGTGGAGCGTTGGCCTGTTATTGCCGCGTAAAGTTCGGTTTCCACGATGGCGACCACAAAGTTCGTGTTTGTCCGGGTTTGAAGTGTCAACTATTGAATTGAAGTTGGCTTCAACCTTTCATTTCAAGTCTCGCCAAGCTCCAGTGTGTTCTGCATCTGCTTGCCTGCACGACCGCGTTCAAGCGCCGGATCACAACGGGCGTCGGCTATGCCGTGGATCCTCACCGCCTCTGCGAGCGCACGGAGATCAGCAGGAAGGGCGGCGCCAGCTCGGCGCGCACGGGGGCGGCGCGGTCGACGGCGAACGGGAGGGTGGTGCGCAGCAGATACTTGCTCTGGACCAGCACTGTCAGTGTGGAGCCGTCGACGTCGACTGCGATCTTGTCCTCGGCCGGCGACCTCACGTCGGGCACGAGTATGCGCACCACGACTTCCTTGTCGTCGCCGCCTGGTAGCAGCTCGAAACGCGGCGTTGCCAGTCCGGCAGGAGGTGATGAGGACGTCTTGGCTACCACTGAGCTGGTTCCTGGAGGTAGCTTACTGCTAAGTCGAGCTGGAGTCGCCCTGGCGGTGTTTAGCGCCTTGCAACGCGCGGCTTGCTCCTTGGTGAGCACCATCCCCATGAAGTAGTGGCGACCGAGCGCATCGATCAGGTGCAAGTCGGGCATGTCCGCGTCCAGTCGCGCTTGGAGTTTGGCAACCACGCTGTCGTCCGTGGGTTCGAGCTGTACGCGCCGCCTCGGGTCGACACCTTGAATGACGTACAGGAAGCTCGAGCCACGAGACCACGCTGTCTCTTGCTTGCCCTCCTCGTGAAGATGCGACGCGGCGCTGAACGGGTTCTGCTGTGGCAGGAGCAGCATGTTGGCACCCACGACGCGCGACTGGACGGCGAACTCTCCGTTCATATCGCAGTAGTCGTTTGCACACGTGAAGACAGCGGGGATGTCCGTCTCCGCTATGGCGTACAGATCTGGCAGCCAGCTGAGCAGCAGGCGGTGGTCGGAGGCGCCTGAACTCGCGTCAAGGAAGCTGCCGAAGCCCGTATTGTAGCCGATGATGACGGTGTTCGCTGACCCGCAGGCTTCGAACGCACTGGAGCGTTGGAACCCGCCGAACGTGCCGCGGAACGCGCGGACAGTCAGGTTGTTGGCGTCTCTCTGCTTCGGGGTGATGTCTTCGGCCACCTCTGGTCCGATGAAGAACAGATTGATCCGCCGCGACGGGTGCGAGGAGGCGATCTCGCTCCAGTAGTCGGTGATGGCGTACACACGCTGCTCGGCCTTGCGCGACGCGCCGATCACGAGCACATTGGTCACGTCGTCCTGGTTGGTCGGGGCGAAGCAGGGCAGCCGCAGCATCTGGGCGACGTACAGCAGTGTGACGGGGAAGCTGAGCGCGTCCAGCATGGACGGGTCGCGCGTCGCCGTCTGCACCAGGCCGCTGCCTTCGTCGTCGCGCGAGGAAAGATACCCTTGCCAGCCTTTGCGCAGCTCGATTGGTCCTGCCGGCGCGCTGGGCAGCACCGGGAAGCGCTTGGACTCGAGCCAGCGAAACGTGCCGGTGTACATGCCGTCGCCGCGCGGGTCCAGCCGCAGGTGCTGCTGCTGCTGCTGCTGCTGCGCCTGGTTGCCATCGTTGGTCCTGGTCGTCGCCTTGGTCATCGCCTTGGCTGTCGCCTTGGCCGTCGCCTTCCGCCCCATGTCATCCGCTGGTCGGCCAATTGTGCTGTTGACCAGCGACCAGCGGGACGCGAAAGGTCGCGAGCGCGGCGAGATCCGGGATCTTGCCATATGTACCGTAAACGCGGTACCTCTGCATCTTTGGTCCGTTTCTGGCTCTTGACAAAAGTCAAGCGTGAACCCAGTTGCTGAATCAGAGTCCCGCCGGCTCTGCGCCGTTGTGGATCCGAGCGAGGCGGACTCTCATCGCGCAACCGAGGGGGGCTGCGTTCTCGTTCTTCCTCCCCGGTTCTCCCGAAATAACCAACCGCCTTGCTGGTGACAAGACTCCGCGGCGGCACCCGAGGCAAACGCTCGCGGCCCGATCCAAGATACGCGCGACGCCCTGCGGGCTTCCCCCGGGCGCGTGATCCGAAACCACCGGCGCCCCACCGCTCGCCCCCCCGCTCCCCCCCCCGGCCCCCGCCCGCCCGCGGCCGACGGCAGACCACAAGAGGCGCCCATGGCGGACGCGAGCCGGCGCAAGGGCGGCGCCACGGCCGCGCGCTCGCACCAAACGTTCCTGCAGCAGCAGATGGGCACGCAGGCGGGCACCCCCACGGGCAGCGCGCGCGGCTTCGGCAGCAGCACGCCCACCAACCGCGGCTACGCCAAGCCCGGGGGCAACGCCCGCGGCGGCAGCGGCCAAAAGGGCCAGCTGCCCGCCAAGATGGGCATTAAGAGCGGCATGACGGTCGAGGTGAGCCCGCGCTCTCTCTCTTGCTATCGACGCGGGTGGGCGGTGCGCTGACAGTGTGGTGCGGACAGGAGCTGAAGCGGCTGACGCAGAAACGCATGCAGCAGTCGGGCGGCCCCGCGACGCCCAAGTCGCCGGCGCTGGGGTCGCACGCCGAGGGCTTCGGCGCGGCCGGCCGCCCGGCGACGCCCAAGATCAACGTGGCGGCCATCAACGCCAGCACGGCGGCGGCCGTCGCGACGCCCACGGGCGGCCCGGGCACGCCCGTCATGCCTAAGATGGGCATGACGGTGCAGGAGCTCAAGCAGCTGACGACGCTGCGGCTCGCGTCGCAGAGCGTGCCGACGCGCCAGACGGAGATCACGGGACTCGTCAGCAACGCCGTGCTGACCAACGCGGCCAAGTCGCAGTACCGCGACAGCTTGCGCGGCTCGCTCACGCCCGGGTCGGTGCCCAAACGCTCGGGCTTCGGCAGCCTGAGCCTGCGCGCCGGCAACAACAACGCGAACGAGGTGATCCCCGTGCGCGGCAACCGTAGCCGGTCGCGCAGCTCGCAGCTCATGAAGACGGTCGAGCCGCCAGCCGACACGGCGCCGACGCGGTACTCGTACAGCGGCCAGTCGCTCGAGGAGTACCTCGCGTTCGACTACAATCTCGGCGACGGCGGCAACTCGTCGTCCTCTCAGGTGCGGCGGCCACACGCGAGAGCCTATCGGTGGCGGCTCTGTTTGCTCATCTTACCTTGACGCCGCTGACCAGGAGACGGATCCGTACGCGCACCCGTCGTTCGACGACGACGAAGGCGGCAAGCCCAGCTTTGACGGGGTACGAAGACTGTCGAATTGCTCACCCTGATGAGTGTAGTTTCGTGTACTGACCTACGCGTCGTGCCTCGGATCGATCTCCAGTCGCTGTCCCGCCACTCGCTGCAGTTCCCGGAGGACTCGTTCCCGCCGCCGCCGCCACTTGACGAGACCGGTGGGTTTGTGTCCACGTCACTCCCTTCGTGGTCTCCTCCCCCTGCGCGAGCCAAGAAGCTGGACTCGACGCCGTCCATTCCGGTACGGATGCCGCGCTCCGTCAGTTCCCTGCGCTCGATACCAACTCGTTGTGCTCATCTTTGTTATCTCGACCCGGTGGTCGCGCAGCCGTCGTTCTACAACCAGCAGACGTCGTACTACAACATCGCGTCCAAGGACGACGCCGCAAACCAGGACCAGAATGCGGTGATCGCTCCGCCGCCCGGACTGTCGCGACGTCCATCGATGACGGTGCCCTGGCAAGTAGCAGAGGCCGTCTTGAACACCCCGCAGACCGTCACCACGCGCAAGAAACTTGCGTCGCCGACCAGCTCCAGCAACACTGCGTCGGAGCCAGAGTCCGCCAAGTTCGACGATGGCAACGCATCCAGCATGAAGTCACCCGCGGCTGAGGCGGCGGTGCAGCTCGGCGCTCTCACGAGCCAGATCGCTCGCAACCGCAGCAGCTCTGGTGCCCCGCCACTTGCTGGCGCGCCTGTGAACCAACCGCTCAACCCTCTGAATGGCGCGCGACGCGGAAGCTTCGGGAACGCCGCCGAGTTCTTCAAGTTCCGCCGTCGTAGCAAGAGCCGCCTGGAGCTTGCGCGTGACTTCCCCAGCAACTTCGCTGGCGCTGTGAATGGAGATGCCGACATGGCATTCCCCAACTACGGTGCGGCGGGTACAATGCCGGGTATTGATGAGACCGTGGGCGACGTGCAGGAAGGTGGGACCCGCGGAGACACCGTCTCGGACGCGAGCTCGTCAACGTCCGACAACGACGACGACGACGGATCTAGCTCGCAAGACTACACGGATGAAGACGTGGTCCAGGTGACCGGCGGGTACGACGACATGACGGAGATCTCGAACAACTTCGTGCAGTTCTACCACGCGAGTGGCGCCAGTGGCCGTGGGCGTGACAACTTGAGCGGGCTGTCAAATCTCTCCATCCCGCCGCCACCTCCTCCGCCGATGACGGACGACGAAGACGATGCGTCCACGACGTCCTCTTCCAAGGGGCTTCCCATGATGAGCCCCAACGGCTTGCGCCTGCGCAAGGTGGCAGAGCTGGCGCGCCGCGGCAGTTTGAGCAATGAGGACAAGACGCGAGCGAAGGACGAGATCATCCAGAGCTCGCTCGGTATCGGCGCGACGAACGCGGCGCGTATCTTTTCCTCCAATATGGGCGAGCGCGCACCCGTGCCGACGTCTTCAGTCGTGCCGCCTCCTGGATTCTCTGCGCCATCGCCCCCGCCCCCTCGAGACATGAAGGCTGGCGCCAAGAAGTCGCTGGTGCCTGGCGCTGGCATTGCCCGCGGAAACATGGCGGGTGGTGTGTCTGGCCGCGTGCCTGTGACTGCAGCGACGCCACTTGTTGCGAGCCCTCATGGTGCCGCCCGGAAGACCCTCGTTGAGCCGGAAGCCATTGACAACAACAGCAGCAGCTTGGAGGAGCGGCTTGCGGCGGCGGCGCAGAAGGTGGCCAACTGCGTGAGCAAAGGTGACATGGTGAACTTCCAGAAGGCCATGGACGAACTCGACTGGCTCCGAAACGAGGCCAACAAGATGATGCGGGGCTGAGCTGAGCTTGTACTACTCCGTCATGTGAGTCGCGACGAGTCTTCCGCTTCTGTTCCTTCGGTGCTGTGATCACCTGGGCGTCCAGTCGAGAGCGGGGCGGCTGGGACGACAGCGGCCAGTTAGTTAGTTAGTTTGTTGTTGCCGTCGCTTGTCAGTGTCGGCGCTGGAGGGAAACCCGTCGGTCGTGGATATTGTTGGTCCAGTAGGATGCTGTTCGAGTCGAGGAAAATGTCAACGAGTCATTGCCGCCAGGCAAGGTCACAGATGATCGCCACATGGTCCGAAGGTAGCTTGGACGACGGGAGTGCGACTTCTTCAGCTGCTTCAGTCGCAGAGAAGAGCGGAAACATTCCGCAAACCTCCAGCTGGTCCTTGTCCACAAAGATGAAGTCCAATGTGCCGATGAAGTGCCCCGCGAAATTGGTGAACTCGGGAATGCCGCAGCCGCTGATCAGGTGGAACGGATGTTCAATCCGCCCAGCTGAAACGAGCGAGTGATCACTTGTGTCGCGCTCGCTCTGCGCCGATGATGTTGGAGCCCACACAAATGATGGCGCCGACTTCCAGTGCGGGTGGTTCGAATCCACAACTCCATGGAGTAGAAACTCCACTGAGATTGTCCAAGGGAACGCGTTGAAGTCGCCACACATGACAACTGCAGGCGTTAGTCCGGCCTGCTCAGCTTCTTCGTGGAGTCTCTGCAACTCTCGGACCAGTGCTACCGTCTGAACAAGGCGGAGCAAATGTGCGTCCTCACGGTAGAAGAGATGGGTGTTCGACACGAAGACGCGTCTTCCATTGCTCGCGCCGGCGGAAGGCTCGAGCTCAAGGATCTGAGCGATGGATGGAGCTCGCCCAACGCCTTTGGCAATCTCTGGAAAGTTGTGCAGCAACGCCTCCACCGACGGATCTGGTGCGTTCTTTGTCGCTCCCGAGATGTCGAGCGTGTACTCCTTCACAACTCGCAAGGCGGCTCGTCGAACGAATGTCGCACACCCTTCTTGCGTTGTGCCGGTTTTTGCCGAGTAGAATGCGTGAAACCCGATCACCTTCATCATTGGCTCGAAGAACACGGAGAAGACCTGCTGGCCAACTTCCTGCAAGCATACGACATCAGCGTTGCTCTCGTCGATCTCTTGGAATACGAGCTGTGCTCGGTACATCTCCTGCATGACGGCTGGGTTTGCGTATGGGAACAAGTTGCGCTTGGCGTGGGTCGACGTCGTGTACCCATCGAACAGCACGTTGTAACTCATGACTCGAAACGCGTCGTCCCTTGAATGTTGCACCGCGGCGCAAGTCTCTCCGATCGCTCGCCGCTTGCGGAAAGTATCGCTACTACGCTCCGGACTTGGGATGACGGTACCAGTGATCAGCGATGCCATGCTCTCTTTTGCGTACTGCGACCGAGCAGCGGGAGCGCGGCACTCGATGCGGAACCGGGAGCCAATATCGGTGCTGCACGGAGTGTAGCTTCGAGAAGAGCAGCACAGGTCACCTCCGTGCATCTGGTCCTCAACGTTCTTCTCCAGGCGGAACCACCGCCAGCTGCAGTCGTCCGGGCTGCAGAACTCGGTCTGAGCGATTGGGATGACTGAGATCCCGGTCAGCAGCGGGTCGACCGCGCTCAGCCTGTCCACGACCGGCTGGTTCCGCACGACGAACAGCTCGTCATCTCCCACTGTGATCCTCGCGGTTCGCATCAGCGCGTCTCTGATGGAGGTGGCTCTGCCGTCCACCTCAGCGCCGTCCTCGCCCAGGAAGCGCACCACCACGTTCCTCTTCACGTCGCGAATCGCATCACCACCATCCGGGTCTACATCGCTCGGCTGGCTTGATCCGTCCCCGTTCCTCTCCTTCTCCTTGGCTTCCTCCTCCTTCCTCCTCGTCTTCTTCTTCTTCTTCTTCTTCGCAGCGGCCCCTCGGCCGTCGCCGCCTCCGGCCAGCAGTTGCAGGCGATAGCGGATCTTGTCCAGCCTCTCGCCCGCTGGCCGGAAGAACGAGCGCGGCTCGCCGTCAAGCCAGAGCCGCAGCTGGACGTGCTCCTCGCCGTCCACGCACCGTACGAGCGCCACGCTCACGTCCCCGCCGCCTTCGCCGCCGCCATCCACCGCTTCGGCCATCTTCGTCTATTCTTGAGGCAAGTTGCCCTTTGATGCACAGCAGCGAGAAGAGAATTCCTCGTTTAGGTATTTAGATGAGGGACACTGTCCCGAACGATGAAGATCCAACTTTTGACCAATCGCAGCGTATTATTTTGAATGGCATCACTTTTGGACACCACTGCAAGAAGCGCCGACTTGACCAGCGAGAAAGCAGCATGGAGCCCGCCCAGTACGTCGCGTCCTGCCGCTGTGCATCGCGCGTGGCCAAACTGGCGGTCGCGATGCGCTTTGGCCGCGTCTTGGCTTCCGTTTGATGGGCTTCCAGCTGATTTTGCCGGGGTTTTGGCTCCAATATGTGCTGTGAAACACCAGGCAGCCAGCGGTGGTCGTCGTGCTTGACGGAGCCAACGTCTCGCGCCAGAAGAACGGCGTCACGTCCATCCCGAAGCTGGCCGCGGCCATCGAATACTTCTACTCTGGCGCGTGCGCTGGCAGCAAGTTCCCCGTCAAGTGCGTGGCTTTCGTGCCCAACTTTTGGCTCAATGCCAAGCCCTCGGCCGGCACCGGCACCGGCACCGGTGGACGAGAGCCTGAGGTCGTGCATCCGGAGGAGTGGAAGCTGCTACAGCAGCTCGTGGATTCGGACCACGTGACTCTGACGCCATCGCAGGCACACGACGACTTCTACGTGATCGACTACGCGGTCAAGTACGACGGCTTCATCGTCACGAACGACATGTTCCGAGACCACGTCGCCAACAAGGTGGGTGCCTCGAGCGATCCCCGTTCTATTCGTGACCCCCCCCCTGTACTCACATGTTTCGTTCGTTACCAGCGCGTCTTTCACGGCAGACAGCTGACGAGGGCGTGGGTGAAGCAGCACTGCATCGACTTTACGTTCGTGGGGGCCGAGTTCATGCCGAACCCAACCGCCATGGCCAGGGTCTTCGAGTTCGACCCGACTGCGGTGCCCGTCGTGCCGGCAACTCGGACACTGAGCGCGCCTCAGGTTTCTGTGAATGGTGGTATTGGGCGTTCGCTTTCGACGGAAGGGAGACCAGCAGTTGTGGATGCCGTCCAAGCTGGCGAAGAGGAGGAAGAAGAGGACGACATGGACATCGACAGCCTCCGGCGGAAGAAGAACATTGATCTGTCGGAGGTCACGCACTACCGGCTCCCACGCGACCTTCTCCCGATGCTACACGGCGAAGGCGGCGACACCATGAAGAAGTTCCAGGAGTTCACGGGCACCTACATAGTGCTGCCGTCGCTAGCGTCGGCTGGTGGTGCCGGGGCGACTAGTGTTCTCACGCTCTCCATCTACGGGTAAGCTGCACTCGAGTGGTTGTTGGGAGCGACCAAGACTGATAAGCGTCTGAGGCCTGCCAGCCCCGAACAGAACCGCCAGCGCGCCGTCGCAATGCTCGATCCGCTGCTCGCGAACTACCAGAACGCGCAGGCTCAAGCCCAGCACTACCAAATGCAGCAGCAGCAGCACCAGCAATTCCAGCATCAGGAACCACAGCAGTTCGTTCAGCACTCAAGCGCATATCCCCACTCGCACGGAGGCTACGTCTCCGCACCGCATGCCATGCACCCAGCCAATGGCAGTAATGCACAGGATGATCAAATGATGGACATCGATCCGTACTGAAGGAAGGGGATAGAAGAATGCGTGCTTCATCCGAGCTTCGAGGTTTAGCGTTGAGTGTTGCTTCTATCATCCGCGGCACGAAGAGTATGCACACCTTGCTGCGCGAATGGTGACGGTCCGCTAAATTATTTCCACTTGCGCTTGTACTCGTCGTTGTCCACGACGCCGTGCTCGTGCTTGGCACCCTGTTCAGTCACCCAAAACAGTTCACCCAGTCAGTCTCGTGTAGCGCGATGGCACCTGCAGGAACAAGCACGCACCCGCTTCTCTTCCTTCCATCCGTGCGCATCCGTCTCCTTCCGCCGCTTGCCGCCCTTCTGGAAGCCACGCCAGTTGCCCACACGATGCTCTCGCCGATCTTCCTCGGCCCATGTGCGCTCGCGCTTGTAAGAATCCGTCATCTGAGCATTGTAGATCAACGCAGGCGCATGTATCATGAGCCTTAGAGTGATCGTGGTGCGTACGTTCGAGCTTCAAGGGACGATATCGTACCTCCTTCTGCTCCTTGTCGAGCTTCTCAGTCTCCCGTCGACGGAGGGCCGCCTCGCGTGTCTCGATGTTGCGCCGGCGGTTCTCTATTTCCGCGAACGCACGCAGCACAGCCTTCTCGACCTCATCCTTGAGGTCTCCAAGATCCTTCTCCTTGATGCCCTTCTTGACCTTGGCGCGCCGCTCCTTTTCAACCTTTTCTGTCGCGTTCTCGATCGTGCGGATGATGATCTTGCGGCGGTCATCCTTCACAATCAAGTTGTGCGCCTTCTTGACCTCTGCAGAAATCGAATTGCGACAGAAAGCAATGCACTGAGTAAAACAGATTGGGACTTACCAATCCTTTGCGAAGGGTAGACCTCACCTTCGAATGCTTCACGGGCGCGAGGGTTGCGGCACTTGTCTGGATGGATCATGGCCGAAATCTGCACGTGTGAGCGTCCTCAGCGTTAATTTCGCGTATTCATGCCGGTCAGTAGCTTCAAAGCACAAACCTTGCGGTAGTGCTGCTTCATGTCTTCCTCGGTCGCGTCCGTGTCGAGCATGAGCACGCGAAACGGGTTGAGGTTGATCCACTCGAAGTGCGGCTGCAGCAATCGCTCGATCTGTCCCTCCGGCGTGCCAAAGTCCACTGGCGGCTTCTCCTTCTTCTTCTCCTCCTCGCCTGCATCCTTCTTGATGCAGTTGGCGCTCTCTTCGATCTCCTGCACCTCTGACATGAAGGCGGCGAGCAGATCGTCCTCGTCCTTGGGCTCGTCCTTCTTGGCCGCCTCGGCCTCTCGCTTCTTGCGCTCTAGCACCTCCCTCCGCTCCTCCGCCTCCTTCTGCAGCCGCTCTTGCTCCTTAGCCTGCTCCCGCAGGCGCTGCGAGTGTGCCTGCCCGGCCGCGTACGCCTCCTCGGCCGCCTGCGCGAGCGACGCGTTGTCCGGGTCGAGTTTGAGGCCCTCGTTGTACGTGGCGCGCGCCGCGTCGAAGCGCAGCAGCGCGTGCTCGGCCGCGCCCTTGCGGCTGTACCCCTTCCACCAGTCCGGGCGCAGCTCGATGCACCTCTCGGCGTCCCGCAGCGCCTTGCCGCGCGCGTCGCCCATCGCCAGGTACGCCGCCGACCGGTTGCTGTAGTACACGGCGTTGTCCGGGTCCAGGTCGATCGCGCGCGAGTACATCTCCACCGCCTGCGCCAGCTCCTTGGACGCCAGCAGCCGGTTGCCCTCCGCCTTGAAACCCTCGGCCTGCGCCGCCGCCTCCGCCGTCACGCCGCCACCCGCGTCCGCCATCTTCCCGCCTCCTTCAGGTGTCGAATGCCGAGTCAGCCTTTCCAGAACTCTGGTGTTCTACCGCATAGACTCCATCAATTGATATATGCACCCCGATTAAATGATATAATGTGATAACATGGTTGTCCAAAATATGTATTGTGAAGGGTAGATCGGAGGAGTGATGATCGGGGTAACCCCCACATGAGATCGCCACCCGCACTTTCTCGTTGCCTCCTCGGCTGACTATCGGGCGGCATGTTCGGCGCGGGCGTGTGCTCGCTGAGCGTCGGCGGCAAGGTGCGCGCGGCGCTAGACGCCCCCGTGGGGCTTCAGATGTCTGTGGGGGCGTGCGATACGGGCTGGGGCTGATGGTGGCGTTGCGCGGGCAGGTGCGGAGCCTGGACGCCGTGCTGGGCGAGAAGAGCCGCGCGCAGTTCCTCGTGGGCACGTCCTCGCTGCAGCAGCCCAACCAGGTGCGCCGCCGAGTGCATATCCAGGTCCTGTTGCTTGTGGCGGAGGCTGAGCGGGAGTGTGTGCGCGGCGACAGATCCAGCTGGTGGAGTTTGATGCTGGGGCGAACGAGGTGGCGGTCAGGCGCAGCTTCAAGCACACCGGCGAGGTGCGGCACTTGGCGCCGAGCCCCCACGACGCCGCGCTGCTCGTGACGTGTGGCAAGCCACGCGGCCAGCCGCAGGAGGCGACGGTGTGGCGGATGCCGGTCGGGAGTAGCGACGAGGAGGAGCCGACGACCGAGGCGGATCTGGAGCAAGTCTGCGTCATTCCAGCGCAGAAGGCGACAGTTTCCAAGTACGTGCCGATGCGCTATGGCATTTGAACGCCGTTGGACGACCATGGATGCTGACGTAGCCGTTATGATGTGATCGTACGCAGAGTCGTGTGGAATCCTAGCAGAGATCAGGGCGGAGCAGCACTTGCGTCGGCCCACGAAACTCTGCTGCGAACGTGGAGCTTGGAGAACCAGGCGATCGAAGCGCAGGAGAAGCTTGACCTCGACCTGTCGCTTGTCTCGGCGACTGTCAAAGCGCTCGCGTGGGATCCGCACCACGACAAGTACTTGTCTTTCGCACTGGGTGGGAGCATCCAGACGTGGGACCTGCGCAGCAAGGCGATCGCGTTCAGCGTTGACGACGCGCATATGCGGACTACGCTGGACATTGACTACAATCCAAACAAGCCTTATGCGCTTGTTAGTGGTGGCGACGACGGGAAGATCAAGTTCTGGGATCTGCGGAATGCCTCCAGACCGCTGCTTGTTCAGTCCGCGCACTCGCACTGGGTGTTGCAGGCGCGCTACAACCGGTTCCACGACCAGTTGGTTCTGTCTTCCAGCTCTGACAGCACCCTGGCGCTCTGGCGCATTTCGTCCATTTCATCCGCACCGATCGTTGAGCTGGACGAGCAGGATTTGATGAGCGAGACGGCGTCGGGGGCGGACGTTGGCGACAGCAAGATCAAGAGCTATGACGAGCACGAGGACTCGGTGTATGCCGTTGCATGGGGGGCCAGCGACTCGTGGGCCTTCGCGTCGGTGTCGTACGACGGGCGACTTGCTGTCCACCAAGTGCCGTCCACAGAAAAGTATAAGATCTTGCTGTGAAGACTTCTACTGCAAGCACGATTGGCCTGTAGCGGGAAGTGCGAGCAACAGCGCCGAGACACATACTCCAGAATTGGGTCAATGAAGCGACGGCGTGAAGCATAGCGAAGACGATGTGTTTCGGCTTGGTAAAGCGCTGGTGCGATTGAAGCCAACGCGAGTGCTGCGAGGGCGAATCGTCAGTTCCCAGCATTTCTGCAGAAATCGATTCGTGGATGAAGGCTCTCGCAGCTGCCTGCTTCATCCATTGTGCAGCGGGAACGCGTCCGACAATTCGATGGTGAACTTCCATTGCGAGCATCGCTAATCGTGCTGGCAAGCTAAGGTGACTAAGTCAAATGGGGAAGACATCCGTGAACCATGCTGTGCTCGATGCTGGGCATTTATCTAGCCATTTCGAGAAGACAAACGCGCGATTTCGCGGTGGGTGGTCACCTCATCTTGCATGTGTCGTTGAGCATAGCACTCCAAAGTGTGGATGCGTTGCTGCAAGCTTTCGGCTTGATCCTCGCTCAAGACACCTGATCGGTGGGGAAGATATATCTGGCGCGGCTATTATTGCTGGCACGCACAGCTGTCAGGACTGATCTGATGTTTGCATGAGCGAGGGTCGAGGTGGAATCGCAAACGCATTGCTTCCCGACCTCCACGTGCGTCTTCTGTTACCGTCATGTCAAGCAGCATCTTGCTGCGCTTGGCGACGCCTTCATCGGTCGGCGGTGCGACCACCGACGACACGGGTGCAAGATCCAAACAAACAAAAGAAAGCGATCAGAATTCGACAAGTGGGCCGACGCGACGCTCCATCAAGCAGAACGCACTAGCGAGAGGTCTTGCGCGGCAGTATGACGCCCAGAAAGCCCGCGAAGACGCCATCAAGGCCCGTCTTTCGCGACAGCTGGAGAAGAAGCAGCGAGCACAGGGTCCGACAAGGGTCAGTTGTCTCGATCGCAGGTCTCCATCGCCAGTCTGGCTCGAGAACGTGGCGAGTGACGGCAGCAGTGACGTCGACCGAGACGATTCCGATGGCGAGCGTGACGCCGATGAGAACGGTGTTGTCCTTGTCCTAAGACCGCCCTCCAAGACCCCCAACACCGTCAATTCGAGACAAGGGAGAGAGTTACATGACAGGCGACTCCGTTTTGGCGACGACACTGAACGAATTGGTGGGTCCCGAACGCTTGTGGTCCCAGCCAGGCATCCGATGGGGTTTTCGGGGAAGCGTAGCCTTCATCGTGACCGCGTGCTTCAGACGAATCAACTGGAGGGTGACAGCGAGATAGAGGATCGTGGCTCTGATACTGCAAATGACGCGCTTGCACTGCGCATGGCGATGTCTACAGAAGCCGATATCTCGTCACTTCAGAAGCCGCATCGAGACACCAACAACGCGCTGACTGTTGATTTCTCGGCCGCGACGACAGTAACTCATCCCATTGCTGCCGGCGGAGGCGGTTCCATGTCGCACTGGCGTCCTGATCGCTCGTCCACGCTCGTTCTGTGCGAGCTGCGCGTCGCCAAAGAAATCATGGGTCGCGAACAGGCTCTACGGCAGCTCGGCGAGTCCATCGCGGCGTTTGATCGAGTGGCAAGCGAGCTCATCGAAACAGTTGAAGCAAAGAAGGCAGCTGAGGCCGCAGCAGGCGTCGGTGCAGCGCGCATGTTCCGTATGCGGCGTGGGTCGTCGTCTTCAATCACTCTCGCGCGGCCTGACTCCGGTGGACAAAGCCAAACCAACGCTGCAACGGCGGCTGCACTGAAGCAGAACGTCGAGTTGTTATCATCAAAGGTCGACAAACTGTCGGAGCGAATGCACCTGCGAGCAAAACAGATCGAGACATTGGTCAAAGACCTTCGGGAGGCAACTGTGTGCATCGTGGAGGGTGTTGCGGAGTGGCGCGGTCTCCAAAGAAGACGGCGAACATGCAGTAACGTCGACCCGCTGATGCGTTTCCGGTGGAGGAATGGCAAGGTGCCCAACTACGTCCTTCACCTCCAGTCGGACGTCCGCGCGCTCTTCAGCTCGACGGCTGTGACGTATTTGCTCGGCGCGGATGCCGAGTTCAATGCGCTGCTACTCCCTCGTTCAGTACTGAGCCTGATGTCCGATCCCCACGAAGCTGATGGGACAGCTGCATCACCATCCAAGACGTTCTTGACCGACAAAGTTGCATCTGCCACGACTGGAGCTTGCGCTAGTGAGAATGCGGCATTCACGACACTTGCCGCCTTCGATCAGAGTCTATTCAATGCGTTGATTCCCGTGCTCCCAAGACAACCAGCTGATGCTAACGGGTCGGCTCAACAGAAAGAGAGCTTCACCCCACACGACATCGAGCGGTGGTGTTCATGCCTGAACCTCATCAAGAACGAGGCAGAGCTAGAAAAGCGCGAGCGCGAGCGTTGCGAACAAGACGCCGATCGGATGCAACGCTCGTACAACCCGTTCCACGCCATCAAAGCGGTCGGAGGTGTCGACGAGCAGCTGTCAGTGTTGCTCGCAGAGCAGTCGCCGCACGTGGAAAAGCTGCGTCAACAGCTTCGTCATCGCCAGCAGGACGCGACGGACTGTGTAGCGTCGCCAGATCCAAGAAGTTGTGGAGGTGTCGCGGCCTCGACCGAGGACGCTCGCTCCATCTTTCAGAGCGACTGCCGTCTGCACATAAGTCGACGCCGCTTGTATCTTGAGCTGCAACGGCGTCGTGAGGCAAGCGATGCTACTCTGCAGTTCGAAGTCCGCGAGGCTGTCGTCGTGCGTGAGCTGGATGACTCCACTGGTGTCAAGAGGAACAGGCTCCAGGGCAAAGTGTTGGTGCGCAAGCAAGCGATCCCGACCATGACGAGAGAGGACCGCCTTGCGAGCATCATTCAACGGCAGTTCCGAGCGTATCGTGACCGCGGGAATGTGCTCCAGAGCCTGGCGGGACTGGTCGGTCTTGTCCGTGGCAGCACAGTGGCTATTCAACGAGTGTACCGCGGCCATGTCGTCAAGCTTCGCTTCCAAGACATTCTCACTTGCAGGAACGAGCAGCGACGGAGGCGCACTCGAGCCGCGAGGATGATCTTGCTCGCCTATCGGCGGTACAAGCGCCGGCAGCGACACCGACAGTCCATCACTGTCGTGGCCATTGCTCATGCTCAGCTGCAGTCGATACTCGTATCGAAATCTCACGACGCGGATGAAGCAGCTGCGATGAAGAATGAAGAGACGGAGCGGTTGCGGAGGCTCGGAGCCGAGAGGCGGCGGCATCGAGCCGCAATGATGGAGCAGCAGCGGCGCGAGCAGCTAGCGCTGGAGGTCAAACAGACAGCAGCGGCGATCAAAATCCAGTCTATAATGCGCTCGCAACTTGCTCAGCACGCGGCGAACACCCTGCGGGAGGAAAAGAAGGCCCACATTGCCGCGGTGAGCGCCATCACGATCCAATCGAACATCCGGACGTTCTTGGTCCGACAAGAAGCTCGTCGGCTCCGATTTCGAAAGGACCTTGACCGAGTGAATCGGTCAGCAGAGCGAATCCAGCGAGTCTACCGCGACTTCAGCCTGCGCGCGCACGAGGACCCGGTCGAGAGAGTCAATGAAGTTGACGAAAGCTACAATGACGATGAAGCGCCAAGTGATGGTGATCAGTGGGATGGCAAGCTGCCTCCACTTCTCCACCACTCCACGAGCCAAGCAGATTCCAAGATCAGTCCATCGACTGTCGATCGTGTCGCACTGCCTCCTTTGGCTCGTCCGACGGTGTCGTCGAAGGCTTCTCGTCGCCCGTCGCGACGATTGGCGTCCCCACCGACCGCTTCGGCAGTCGCGATGACGCGCGTCGAGCTCAAGCTCAAGGAGCCGGTGATCGAGTTTCAGACCGCCAGCGGAGGGTCCAACTCGGCTCGACGTGGGTCGTTCCAGGGCTGGCATGGACGCGCATAGCATTTCAACACACGAAAGATCAAGAACAGCAGCATCTGCAGGCGCAAGGTGTGCTCTATTATCCACAGCGGATAGAACGAAGAGGTGTGCAGCTGGTCGCTGCCTTCCTCTCGTCGCTTGCTTCTGTCGGAGTTCTTGTACATACAGAGGCGGAAATGACAACTGGAAGTCGCTCTAGCGCATCGAGACGACTGGGCCGCGCTTGGTTGCCGTCTACAGAAGCAGCACGACCGCGGAGGTGGCCGCGATCGCCGCGGAGGTAGCCGTCCACACGGCGACGGTGGACGCGTCCGAGCTGGAGTCGCCGACGTTGGGGCCAGTGGAGGAGCCGGAGCCGGAGCCCGAGTACGAGCCGGAACCCGAGGACGAGCCCGAACTGCTGCTGGGCCAGTTGACGCCGGCACTTCCGTCCTGCTGGGCGACGGCCACGCTGGCGGCGGCGGAGGCGAGCACTGCGATCGTCAGGAACTTCATGGTGGCTGCTTTGGAGATGACGGTTGAGGCTCGGTGCTTCGCTCGTTGCTTGCAAAAGGACAAGTGACTGCTTGGATCGGCGCATGGGAGCGCGATCGTGTTGCTGCGGTTCTCCGTCTCGGGCGGTTGGCGGCTTGCCCTGAAGCGGCGCGGAAGGAATTCCTCAGAAGGAAGGGTGTTGGAAGAAAGAAGGAGAGGCATGTGGTGGCGACTGGCATGGCTGATAAGGCCGGGTCCAAGGGATCCATGAGCGTTTCAAGTGCATCCTCTCGAGTCCTTCCGCGATTTCCTTCCTCGAGCAGCCCTAACGCCGTCGTGACGTCGCGACGTCGAGGCCAGCATGAACCCATCACTTCGAGCCGTGCTCTTGCCACCACCACCGATGGGATGATGCATCCCTCGAGGATTTGAACTGAAAGAGCTGGAGACATCACCCGCCTCCGCCCAGCCAGCTGTGGCGGCGATAACGGCTTATGACCGTTGATCCTTTGTGCGAAGCGGTGCTGTGTCAAACGCGACGCCTCCGCCAGCAACCGGAGCGACTTCTCGAGTCGCCAGGCAGCTTGCAGCCTTCCAATGGACAGCGCTGTCGCCTCGTCGTGGCGCTGCGACTGTGCGGGCAGCGTCGAGCGGTCGCGCTCCATCCTCTCGCCACCAAGCGGCGCGTCGTTTCGACCGCTTCAACTTGGCGAGTGCACCACATTCAATTAGTGATTGAAAGAAATGTTTCTGTTTAGTGACTGTCACTCTACCGATGAATTTGAAAACGAAAAGCGCGCCTCTCGATTGATCATCCTGTGAGGCCGATCGACACCTTGGGGCGGGCGATGGAGGCTCCGCTGGAGACGGAGGCGCTGCTGCGCATGAACCTGCGCACGCGCGAGGAGATGGAGGCGTGGGTGGAGGCGCAGAAGAAGCAGATCCTGGCTGAAAAGCGCGAGGACGAGGCGCAGGCGCAGGAGAACGCGCGCCAGACCAACGACGCGCAGCGCCGGCGCGAGGCGCTGCAGGAGCAGCACCGACACATGGCCGCGGGTGCGTTCCACGTCCTTGCGTTAGGCGATTTTGCTGCGTCAAGGTGCTGACCGAGGCCCTGACGCTGACTTGCAGGCGTCCACGACAAGGAGCGGGCGGTGAATGAGCACCAGGTGGAGATCGAGGTGCTGCAGGTGCGAGGCCGAGCCGCGGCGCGGAGAGTAGGACTTGGACGAGCGGAATGCTACCGACTGCGGCTGACTGGATGCATGTGGTTGACTCTGTAGGCAGAGAAGGGCAAGAAGGAGCCGATCGTCAAGGAGCTCTTCAACCGGAACTTGGAGGAGGACACGCGACTCAAGGACCTACTCCAAGGTCGGCCGGTCTACATTGCCCACTGGACGCCTTGATAGCACGCGCTGACATGTGGTGCCTCTGTATGTGTGCTGATGGTAGAGTCGGAACAACTGCGTGCGCAGCAGGAGCGCCAGCTCGCGGAGCTTCAGCGCGGCATCGCCATGTACCAGAAGCTCGGGCTCTCCTTCGAGCACTCTGGAGGTAGGATCGACTGCAGGGACCCTCGCTTCTGGCCCGCCTGACGTTCCTGGTGTCGCTTCCCTTGCCTGGCAGCCGGCCGCGTTGTCGTGCGGTTCACTCAGATCGACTCGCAGAACCCGTCGCGCGAGTTTTCGTTCCGCATGACGATCGACCAAGAGACCGACAGATACATCGGTGCGTGCCTGTGGACCGCCGCGTCGCAGCCTGAGCGTCGCCATCTTAACCCCTCATGCGGTCGCAGTCGACAGGTGCAGCGAGACCGTCATGGCGCTCGAGGACTTGGTGGCTGAGCTCAACCGCGGCGGCGACCTGCCGCTCTTCATCCGCTCCATGCGGCGGCAGTTCCGGCAGCTCGCGCAGTAAGTCGACGACGGACAGCCCGAGTTCGCTCTTTGTGTTGGTACTACAGCCTGTTATCTCTTCTCTTCTCGCACTCGCACACGCTCCTTGCTTCTACGCATCAAGTCGGATGCCTCGCAACGCGTGGGTCGGGTCTAAATACGGCGGCGCTTGACGCTGGCCGCCGGGGGCAGCGGCGGCTGCAGACGCGCGTAGTTGCGGTGCAGTTGCAGTTGCGTTTCCCGCGCGGGCGGGGGCAGTGGCGGCGGCGGAGGCCCGATATACCGCTCGCCCCGCGAGGCGCTCGCTCTGTCGTCCTGCTGCCAGTCGAATCGCTGCTGCTGCCGCGCGCGGTCCGCCGGCGAGCTGCCGGGAAACGGCTGCTGTCGCGCGCGGCGCAGCAGCAGTTCCCGCCGCTGCGCCAACTTGAGCGCCGTGTCGCGCGGCGTCTCGTCCTGCGGCGCGTACGAGATGCGCAACATGCTGCCGAAGAAGGGTTTGTGCCCCGCGCGCGCCTTGGCATGCCGCGCGTTGTTGACCGTCTCGTATTGCACCCAGACCACGTCCGTGAACGGCTCGTCCTCGTCCTCGTCGTCCTCCTGACCGTCGCTGCGCTGGGTGGTCGCGTCTGCCGCATCCGGGGCAGGCTGTCGCCGCCGCTGGTGCCCGCGGAACGGCCCAAGGGCCCGCGCGCGGTCGTCCGGGTGGTCCAGCACGCGGAAGTCGAGCACGGGGCCGAACTGGCTCAGCCGAGCGCGCAGCTCGTCCAGCACGCCCACCGCCGGGATGTTGCGCACCACGAGGTAGCGCGACTCGTTCGCCACCGTGTACACGCGCACGCCGCGGCCCTCGCCCATGGCGTCTCCGTTGGCTGGCGCCTGGTCGAAAATGCGCTGCCACTTGGTAGCACGTCCGACGTAAAGCGTCACATATATCCATCGACTAGTGGGTTCGATGCTGGTATATGTCAGTTCAACTGGAACGTGTATTTAGTGTCCGAACTCTTTTGGCGCTTGCTTGGTCCTTTCGATGCCCAACAGGACACAATGCCCGGACAATTGCTTGTCAATGCCCCAAGATCACAGTGGTCATCACCACCAACCCGATGGACACCGAGATACTCACGTCCCAGCGCATTCGATCGCGTGTTTCACTCTCTCTCTCCTCTTTTTCCCTTCTCGTTCGTCCCCGGAGCACGGCGTCATCCAATAACTTACCAACGAGCAATTTTCCACTTGACTCTGTCCCGCCTCCTCCGCCGCCTGGCTCCATACTTGCACAGTGTCCTCGCCACGGGAGGCTGCTAGTCGTCGAACGGGTTCCAGTCCGACAGGCTGACGCGCCGCTCGTCTGCGTTGCTGCCGCCGCGGCTGTTGCTGCTGCGGTGGCTTCCTGGTCGCGAGTGGACGCGGCCAGCTCCGCTCGACTCGCTCCGGAACAGCTCGGAGGCGTGCACCGAGTGCACGTCGCCGTCGTAATCCGCGTCGCTCATGCTGCTGCTCTGGCTGCCCCGCTGGTTCACGCCACGCCCCATCAGACCTCGGACGCGCGGCGTCGATGGCGACCGCGGAGACGACGAGTCCGCGGCACTGCCCTCGCCTTCTTTGCCGACGTTCAGGTCGCGCATCGACCGCCGAATCGCCTCCATGATCATGAGTTCTTCGAGGCGCAGAGCGTCCGCGGGCGTCGCCAGGACCTGTGCGGCGTCACGGAGCGACGCGAGGCTGTTCGGGTGCGGGCTGTTCGTGATCGGCTGGTCGGTGATGCTCAGCTGCGAGCGCAGCGACTCGCGCAGACGCTGGCGGTCCTCAACGGACGCGTACTGCGCCGCGACCGGCGTGTTGCTGTCGCCGTTGGCGGTGGACGGCGCGGGAATGTCAATAGCTCGGCTTGTGGCGTGCGAGTTTGTCCGCTGCATCGCAATAACAAATAAAGTAGAGTGAACAATCCGAGCCCGGTCCAGCAACAGAACGCGGACGGACCTTGTTGGAGAAGATGGCGGCCACCTCGAGCGACGCTGGAGGCGCGTAGTTCACCGTAAAGCCGTCGCTGTTGCAGAACGGACAGCTATATCACGTCGCAAGCATTAGACTCGGGTCTCAGCGTACAGTCTGGACGACAGTCCGAGCAGTGAACGCACTTGATGGGCTTCTGTGGCGGACGCATCTGGAGGTAGCACTCCGAGCAAATGTCCTTCTTGCAGCAGCTTGACACGTTCAGGTTGCCGGGGTAGTACTGCGCCACCACAAGACACGAGCTGTCAGCTCGATTGCCCGCCTTCTCCCTCTCCAACGGCGAGCGGGACGCACCATGAAGCAAATGGGGCATTCCTGGCTGAAGGCGCCGTCGGCGGCCTCCCGCCCGGGGAAGCGCGGCGCGATCTTGCGCTCCACCACCAGCCGCCGCACCACCTTGGGGTCCCACGGACAGCTCGGGTACAGCCTGCCGCCGCCTCGTTAGCCCCTTTCCTCTCCAGGACAAACGCCAGCAAGTGCCTCCATCCATCACGCGACTCACCCCGTGGGCTGGACGAACTTCTCGAGCTCGCGCGACGCGGCCGAGTGCCGCTTGGAGCTCGACGGCGAGTTGCCCATGCTGAGAGCGTCGAGAGGACCGACTGGGCGGCAGTCGAGGCGCGAGGCGTTCGCTGCGGAGGGGGAGGAAGGCGCTCGAGTCGGAGCCCGCGCGCTGCTTGATGGCGTTCTGCTTTCTCTTCCCACCTTGACGATCGAAGGAAACGAACTGCGTGCGTTTCAGCATGTTGAAATCGAAAAGCGGACGGGAAGTAAAGAAGGCATACGATAAAACAGCTGTATGTGATTACGCAGGGAGAAGTGGCCGCATTATCAATTTAAAGGGATTGAAAGTGTCGCACATCATCACGGCGCGGGTTCTTTTTCAGTTGACGGGTCCGCGAAATCGCTGGCTGCAGCGCGCGCAATCGGAGAGCGGAGTCGTCGCCTGCTATCCGCGCGCATTAGATCGCACGAAAGCATGGCGGAGTGTGCGCAGGAGGAGAAAGAAACCAAAGTTCAATGGCCATTGGGGTGCTTCGCAATGGAACACGAGAGTCCCGGTTGGCCCAGTTCGAAGCTCATGCGCAGAAATTGTGCTCAGAAATGTCCGAGTGTCGAAGAGATGCGCACCAACACTGTGAGATATTATACATTACGACCACCCGCCCCGTAAATTACCGTCGGTGTTGAACTGTTCTCAGATCTTTCCAGCGTCAGCAATCACACATGATTGGCTGTAACTCACTGATTCATTTCAGCCAATCCAATCCCGCGAAAGCTCTGTGGATCCACTTGGCACACCAAACGACGTTCAACATGGCCGACGGCGGCGGGAAGCTCTTCACCTCGACGACGATCGTGCGTCCCTCCCGCTGTCCATGGCGCTCATACGGATGTACGGGCCTGCCTGTTGTCTTCGTCTCATTCGGTTGTGTGCGGTGCAATCCTGGCGCAGACCGAGGCGACGGGCGAGGACGCGCACGAGCGGGTCGAGGAGCTCGAGGTCATCTTCGGCGGCTTCGAGCAGCTCGACCCCAATGCACTGCGCCAGTGTCGCGCACTGCGCCGGTTCACGCGTGAGCGTCTGCATTGATATTTAGTTTCTGGTGAGCGGACTGGCTCGGTCGCTAACGACGCGCTGCGAGCGCTTGGGGATGCCGATCAGTGCTCAATTCCCGACTCCAGCACATCGCGCACTTTGAGCCCGTGGCCGCGACACTCGTGCACTTGTGCCTGAGCAACCAGTGCATCTCCAAAATGCAGGGGCTGACAGAACTGACGCAGCTGCGGGCGCTGTACCTGCACAATAACCGCATCGAGAGGATCGAGGGCCTGGAAAGGTGAGTGGGCGGTGAATGAGGCTGTACCTTGTACCCGCAGCTCCCATGACTGACGCTGCTATTTAGCTGCCAAAAACTGCAGACACTGTGGCTATATGGCAACCGTATCACGCGTGTAGAGAACCTGGACTGCTGCTCGGATCTGCGTGACCTGTGGCTTCAGGTGCGCCATGATGATCTACTTGAACCTGTTCGACTCCGTTGTCACCCACGTGCTCACACTCTTATCGGCAGAGTAACAAGATCAAGACACTGGCGGGCGGCGGCATCTCCTCCCTGGTGAACCTGTGCTCGCTGCACTTGGCCAACAATGATCTGCGGCACGTCGACGAATTTCAGTACCTGCGCAAGCAGATCGTGCTGCGCAACGTGTCCTTCCGCGACGAGCACTTTGGATCCAACCCGATTGTGGACCATCCGGACTACCGCTCGTTTGCCATGGCGATGCTCAAACAGGTGCTGACAATGCACGAATATGCTGCTGTTTTGTGATATGTATGTTGATTGGATGCTCTTGCTTCTATTTCAGCTGCAAAAGCTCGATGGGGTTGCTATCAAGCGCTCCGAGCGGTCAACAGCAGAGGACCAGTTCCTCACGCAGGTGCCGGCATCATTGCCTTGCCTATGCTTCTCGCCACCATCGACTAACCGATCTTGTTGATAGACGCTGGAGTTCAACGACCGCATCGCGGAGCTGACGCTCGCGTATCAACAAGAGCTTCAATCCCTTGCGGCGCGCCGAGAGAGGGGCGTCTCAAACGCCCAGATGCTTCAGAACGAACTGATCGAGGCGCTCAACAATGTGGAGGCATGTGTTCTCGATGGTCAAAACCAGATCCGGGAGGAAAAGCAGCGGCAACTGCGTCTGCAAGACGAGAACGCTCAATTGCTTCGTGAAAACGTTGACAACATCAAGGTCGCTTTTCATGCAGCGGTCGACAGTAAGTATGCGAAGGCGATGCAGGCGTTGGAGATGGAGGAGCAGCAGTGCTGCGCCATGGAGATGGAGGCACTAGCAGAGCAAGATCAAGCGCTCGCAATTGCGACGATCCAGGCGATGTTTCCGTCGCGGATCGCATTCCAGCAGCTTTTGGAGCACACGCCAGACTACCGCTTCATAGCATCGGCATTTGGCCACGCATCACCAAGCTGCAACGAGAACGAACGAGTGGCAGGCCTTACAATCCTCCAGATCTATCGCTACTTTCACCGTGACCTGATCGAAGACTTCAACTCGGCTTGCGACGAAAACAACCCCATGGGATCCTGTACAACTGGGACGGAGTTATACCTGTACTTGGTGCTGAACACGGACGAAGTGGGGCCAACGCTGCAGAACGGCATTGCCTCGCACCAAGCAAACGACAACAACCAGAATCCGAGCGACGGGATATCCAACTGGGTCTTCCTCTTCTCCAGACCAGAGGTCGCGACGCAGTTCTACAGCGGGACGATGTTTGATCTCGACGACTTGGAGAACGAAGACGCCTTCGCGCAGGACAACAACTGTGCCGACAAGTACACAGTGGGCGGACGGGGTATGAACCCTACCGCCGAGCCGCCGCTGGTGAAGACGTACAACCTGCTGCTGTGTCGCGTCCGTGCCTCGCAGGTCGTCGAACTCTTCTACCCACAGACGCAATCGTGCCAGCGTCAATCGCTGGGTACGCTGGAGTCGCTCCTGTCCATCGCGATACCAAGAGAAGACGCAATCCTCCCGCCGCCGCCTCGTTCATTTCTCCAGCTCACTCTTCCGTTCCAAGACGGTGCCGGGGGAGAGAGTCACGTGTACATGGCGCGTCGCGAGTTCGTTCACGCGCAGATCCTTCCGCAGTTCTTCCTCTTGTGCTCCAGGCGAGGCGTGCCGCCAGTAGACGACAAGGCTCCACCCAAGTTACTCGGGGTCGACTCGACGCAGCTGATCGGCGAGTATCAGCGGCAGCTCCAGGGAGAGATCGACGCGTTCCACACACGTCTTTACCGCGAAGTGGACCCGGCGACGGCTCGCGTGCGGGCTCAGCTTCTCCAGCAGCAGGAGTCGTCGCGCGAGCAGCTGCGAGACGCCAACGCGCAGGTCGCGGACGAGAAGCGCGCGCAGAACGAGCTGCTGCGCACCCTACTCCCAAAGCGGTAGACCTTCTACGTTTGGATTTTTTTTTCAGTTAGTTGATGGACGCGGCGGTAGATCGCTGGTGGACGTGCGGAGTTGGTGGAGCCAGAGGCGGGTGGTGTCGACCAGGAAGGAGATCATTGATGGCTACACTTTTGGCTCGCGGAGTGGTACCGTGCCCGCCACGAGAACGCGCCGTCGGACCATTCTTTGACGATCTGTGATTGGTCAAAATAATCTCGCGCGACGCAAAAGTCCGACCCTTCGTCCACATTCAGATACCTGCTCAATCCTATTATTCTGCCTAATATACTTCCATATGTGTCTTCCAAATATTATAATTTCTATCATATCAGTACCTGTTAAAATATTTATACTGTATTAAATGGTCACAGTGACCCCGGATCGCGGCATGGGCACTCCTCCTCAGTTGTTGCGCCGCCCACTCCCCCGACAACTGCAAATCCAAGTGAAGGCGACCAGCCCCGTGCTCGACGGTTGCTGCTGCTGCCGCCCTCTCCTCCCACCCGAACGCGCAGGCCATGCCGATGAACGGGCAGCGCGGGCGGTCGTCGTCCTCGTCGTCCGCCGGCTCGGCGCTGAGCGAGCGCTCGCCACTGCTGCGCGCGATCGACTCGACCGGCTCGTTCGAGGGCTCGTACATGGCGCTGCCGGCCGGCGGCGGCGAGGACCGCATGTCGGACGCCAGCGGCTTCGGCAGCGGCCAGTTCCAGCCCATCGTGTTTGCCGACAAGGCGCTGGGTGCGCTGCTGAACGGCGTGCTGCTCTACGCGCTGTGCTGCGTCGCGGGCGTGGCGCTCGCGTCGCTCAACTTCGAGGGGCTGCTGTCCCCGCGCGGCGACGGCGGACGCATCAACTGGTGGCTCGTGTTCACGCCCTTCTGGCTCGCCAACGTGGCCGCCGTGGCCGCGCACGTCGTGTCCATCCGCCACGCCAAGCAGCTGCGGCGCTGGGCCGACGTCGAGGCCATGTCGAACGAGCCGCTGCTGCCGCTGCTGCGCCGCATCGTGCTCATCTACGCCGCCAGCGCGCCGCTCGCGCTGCTGCTGCTCTGGAGCCAGCTTGCCTTCTGCGCGCGCCTTGAGCACTTTGGCGGCACCAGCCTCTACGTCTGCTACGCGCCGCTCATGGTCATCCAGGTCGCCTTCGTCGTGCGCTACCTGCTCTGCCGCTCCGACTCGACCCTGCCCGGCCTCTGCTGGATCCTCGCCTTCGCCTTCACGCTGCTGCTCGCCTACCAGACGGACTCGCCGCGCGGACACTGGCTCAAGGCCTCGCCGACGGCCTACCCGCTCCCGTGGTGGGTCGTCGCGGCTCCCCTGCTCGCGCTCGAGCTTTTGCTGGGCGGTGCCCTGCTCGTGGTGCTCTACAACGAGTTCTCGGGCGTCTACCGACTCGCGAGGTGGCAGCTCGCCGCCAGTGCTCTCTACGCGCTAGCGTTCGTCGCGGGCGTCACGGGCGAGGTGCTGCTGCTGGTCGACGACCGGATGGAGGAGGAGCGGTTCAAGGAGCTCCGGTGGGGTGCGCGGACGTTCCCCAGCGCGCTCGTCTTCTTCGGGCTGCTGTGCGCCAGCGTCGCCATCTACATCGTCGGCCGCTACTACGTGGCACAGCTCATGGCCACCAAGGGCGGCGCCATGCCGGTGCCGCTCACGCGCACCTCGGACGGCTGGATCACGAGCCACGCCGTCATCGAGCAGTGGGTGCTGTTCGGCGACGTCTACCTCACGCCGGTGGGCCTCGAGCGCCGCAACCGCAGGCTGCAGCAGCAGCGGCGCAACTCGGCGGTCGACAGCGACAACGGCATGGCCGGCGGGGCCAGCCACAGCGCCGGCAGCCGCATCGCCAACTGGTTCCAGCGCATCTGCGGCCGCGTGAGCCACCGCGATGAAGAGTCGGCCGCGCTGGGCGACCGAGACCCGGAACGCCGGCTGCGCAACATGGTCGTGCGCCGCAAGACCTCTGGCAGCTACAGCGACCTCACCCTGGAGGTCGTGGACACGCCCAAGGAGCGGTAGACGTACATCAACGCGCGTATCGTTGGGGAAGTGACGGAGCTTTGACGTCGACTTGAGGAGGCGAGAACACCTTCCAGTAGTTTATATTGAGCGGAGCGAGAGAAGCGAATGGGATGCGTCGTTGCCTGTGCACTCGTCCGTCAGGACGTTGACCACCAACGCTGCTGATGCGGTGTATTATTAGCCGACGACGCGGTTCTTCGGGCTTCAGCGCGTCAAACGCCTATTGCATTGATCATTCGCGACCGAGTAGATCTGCAGCGTCATGCGGACGCGGCCGTCACCGTCGCCGTTGCGCAGCGGCAACGGGTACGGCGAGCTTTCGAACGGAGCAGCACGACCAGCACAAATCCACCCGCTAGGAGAAGACCCCGCTTTGCTCCAGTCCCTCACACCGCGATCTCTCGCGCGCAGCGTCGCGGAGCTGGAGGCGCTTCGCTCGCGCGTGCAGGAGCTCGAGCAAAAGCTGTCGGTTCACAACGAGCTCGAGGCGGTGGCGACGGCCAAGAAGCTGCCGCCGCTACAGCTCGCGGACGGGAGCACTGGAGCCTCGTCGCCCTCTTCATCGCCCTCTTCGGCAGGTTTGAACGCGGACTCGACTCCTTCTGGGTCGACGACCCCATTGCAGCTTGTCAAGTCGCTCGGTGAGCTGCCGCCGTTCGCGCTGCTAGCACTGCCCATCGACCGCGTCGCTACGGCGCCTGAGCTGTCGATCCGCCGCCACCGCGCGGCTTCGGCATCGTCATCTCCATCTCCATCCCGGCTGCTGGGCAAGTCCGTCGCTCTCCACTCCGCAGTCGACTCGAGCACGGCCGACTCGGCTGCAGTCGTGGCTGTCTCCGGCCTCAACACTACCGCCATCACCGCGACCGACAAAAGCTCGCCAACACCAGCATCAGCGTCGTCGCCGTTGTCCCCTGTGGTCCTCACCACGGCTGTGAAAGGCTCGCCTCCTCGGGAGCAAACCAAGATCTCGCTAGACCCGAGCGGCATCGCGACCGTGGCTGTCTCGCAGCGCAATCGGCTGTACCAGATCCTGAAGCGCGTGAGTGCCGTCGTGTCCGTTGGCGAGGACGACCTCATGCTGCTCAAGAAGCTGGTCGACGCCGAGGTCGGAGACATCATCCGCTTCCTGGCCGACGTCGAGGACGAGCAGGACGCGTCCACCGTGCGTGACAAGCTCTCACTGCTGCTGCGCGCCGGTTCTCCCGCCAAGCACCGCGCGTTCATGAGCGGGACGGCTGTCACGGCAGCGAACGGGACCGAGACGCTGCCGAGACTGGCGCCGCACCACCCGATCTGGGGCATCCAGTACCCGCTGCGCAAGCTCGCGCGCAACCTGGAGCAGCTGCGTCGCCCCAAACTTGAGAGCGGCTGCGACGACAAGCTGGACGTGATCGTGCTGGTCGCCAGCGGCGCGTACAACCCGATCCACATGCTGCACGTGCGCGCCTTCTACGTGGCGCGGCAGTACGTCGAGAGCAACTACAAGTTCCCGGTGGTTGGCGCCTTCCTGTCGCCGTCGCACGACACGTTCGTGCGCGCAAAGCACCGGCGCAACCCGCGCGAGATGATCCCCAAGCGGCATCGGCTCGCGCTCGCCGAAGCCGCAGTCGCCTCGTCCTCGTGGATCGAGGTCGACAAGTGGGAGATCACGCGGCGGCGAGTGCTCGACTACCTGAGCACGCTCACGCACGTGCGCGAGATGTGCGAGGCGCACTTCGCCAGCAGCGGCTTCCGCTTCCAGCTCATGTACGTCTGCGGGTGCAACACGGTCGTCAAGCTCAGCCACGCGGCGCTGCGCGACGACAACTTCGGCTGCATCGTCGTCTGTCGCCCGGCGCAGCGCGAGTCCGTCGTCAAGCACCTGGGCAAGACGCTGTCGCGCTCCACCACCATCGTCGAGGACACTGGCGTGCTGCCGTGCGACCTGGAGCGAGCGACGAGCGTTCGCGTGCGGAAGGCGCTTCTGGAGCTGAGCGCGAGTGGTGGATCCAGTGCAAGCAGTTCTGCGTGTGGCGCTGGCGGAGGGGGATTGGCAGCACTGGAGCTCATGGTGGGCAAGCCTGTGCTGCATCACCTGATGAAGCACGGCATCGCTGACAAGATGGCCGGGAAGGAGCAGTGGACGGACGAGGACAAGACCTGGCGCGCCGAGGACCTGCCCTACGTCGAGTACATTGAGAGCTGATCCAAGTGGCTGGCGCAGCTAGGGCCGGACAGCAGTCGCGGCCAAGAAGTGTATTTCGCCGGAGCGCTTCGTCCGCTCCACGTCACTGTGTCTTCTTCTCGGCCGACACGTCGTCGTCCTCTCTTTCGACCTCGTCGTCCAAGCCGACGAGAGACCTGACCGTGGAGATCATCAAGTGCGCCACGACGATGACGACCACACCGATAACGACGCTCACAGGCTCCATGATCGCTCCGCCCCCAGTAGCGAACACATCCACCGCGCCAGTGCACACCGCTGCGATCAGGAAGGACAGCGTCCACCACGCGTTGCCGTCGCGATGGTAGCGATGGCGATGGCGACACACGAGGAATCCAGCCAACGCGGCTGCCGTTCCGTCGCTCACGAGAGTCAGGTGGAGCTCGTGCGACGCCACGAGGGCCACGGACGGCAGCGGAGCGATCTACATCCCGGCATTGGTAGCAGTCGCACATTAGACGCCGGTGCAAGCAACAATCGCCTTGTCAAGACCAGACACGTTGTACCCGCTGGATCCAGGAGACGGCCATGGTGGTCTGAGCCCACTCGAGCAGCGCGGCGGGGCGGGAGCGGCCGTAGACGGCGAACATGGCAACCGCGGCGCCGGCCATGGACAAGGGCAGCAGGCGCGACGTCGTGTCCGGGTCTGCGAGGCACTCCTCGCGGCACTCGTCGTGCTCGTCTAAGCAGTCGCGGTACGAGTACCTGCCCATTGCAAGCGAAGCGCATGTGAGTGTGACGCCCAAGCCAAGTCGAGTGCGGCGCAGCAACGTACGCGAACAACGCGATGGAGGCGAGCAGGTCCAGGCGGTTGAGAACACCCGAGAGCTTCGAGGTCCATGCGGCTCGCCACCCTCGACGGTCGTTCATGCTCAACACGCCCGTCGTCGCCGACTGGGGTGGCTTGACGGGCGAGGGGACAGTCGGAGACGCTGCCAGCTTCTGTGCTGCGTCTTGGACAGTTGGCGGGGAGATTGCCACTGCCGAAGTCATGGAAGCCCGGGGTGAGGTTGTGCTCGCTCGCTGGGACTTTGGCGAGTGCACCGTGCGGACACTCTCAAGCGCCTGGGCGTCGCCCGCTATCACCAGACTCGGTCGGCGACGCTGCTCCACTGGAGCCGATGATGTCGCGACGGGCGTCTTCTTCTCGCTGCGTTCGTCCCCCGAGTCGTCTTCCTCCTCCTCCTCCTCCTCCTCGTTGACGTTGTCGTCGTCGTCGTCGCAGTACAGGTCGTCGGTCGCGTCGGGCTGCGTGAAGCTCTCGACGAACGCCATGCGCGGCGGCTGCTCGCCCACGGCGCGCACGCTCTTCATTCTTGCTGCTCGGCTCGCGATGACTCCAAAGAGCTTTTCCCGACTGGGAAACGGCGGCGACGAGAGGTCGCCTCGCGATCTGCCGTTGCGTTTCTGCTGCGAATTTCGAATGGCCGCAGTGACGGCGAAAGCGTGCAGTGAGACCCGCTTGGAGGCATCATGGACAGACACGGCGATGAAAAACACTTTCTGTGGTGATTGGATTCAATTCGGGAAGCCTGCGACGAAGCGAACACCCGAGTGCTCCGAGTGCTCTTGGCGCCGCGCCACTCTGCAGTGATTCGTCTTCAATGCAGCCGATCACGAGGCCACCCCAGACCATCGATCCAGCTCTTGACCCTGGCAGACGGAGGGAGGCACTCAATCTCCCGCTTCCTGGGGATGTTCGGGCTCGCCGACATGCTGCGCGCCGTGGCGTGAAGCCTTCGGACGGCCGCCTCCGCTTCGCGTATAGCCTCGAGCTGCACTGAGGAGCTCGACACCTTGTGGTAGCCGACACCTTGAACATCAGCGCAGATCATCGTCAACTCCAGCTCATGCAGCGGAGCATCCAACATGCAGCATGCAGCATGTACATACAGTGTCGCCTGCGGCGATTGGAATCAGATCAAGTGTAGAGGAACCAGCAGCGCCGCGCGCTGGCGTCTGTCCCCCGCCTGCAGCCCTCACAAGAGAGCCGCCGACAAGCGACTCGGCCAGGCGCGGCCTTCGGCGGCGGACGAAGCGTCCGCGCGTTAGGTTGTACTTGTCATCCCTTTCCTCTCGCGCAGCCGGCGCGTCTCCCCTCCTCTCCACCTCCCGTGTGCGCTCGCTCGTCTCTGCATCGAGGGCTCAGCTTCCAATACACGATACCTTCTGCATTGGTTTCTCGTCATGGACCGACTCGCGCGAACGGGCTCGACCTCCAGCGCCGAGGCGCCAGAAGGAGCGCCAAGCGGCCGCGCGGGGTCTAAAAGCGGCCTACTACTTGCATCACAGCCGCACAGAGACGTACGCAGCATCGGGATGTGAAGATAGAAGAGGACGCACCGCATTCGCCGCGGGTCCGTCTGCCGCGCCAGCGACTCTCGCCGCCCGCCAACAGCCGCCGACTCCAGTCCGCTGCTGCCCCCCGCTCCGCCCCCGCTCACGCGCAAGGCGTTCCTGTCGTTCGTTCGATACCTCTCGAGTCTGAGTTTTCATCACTGAGGCGGCGCGCCGCGCGCTGCACGAGGCAGGGGGCACGCCGCCTCTCAACTTTGGCTAAAGCGTCGGCACAACGCGAGGCGGCGCGGGGGAGCGCGAGCTGCGAGCAACCGGAGCAGCGGCCACAGCGGGCAGGAGAGAGCGCCGGTAGCCGCAGACGACGCCCAGCAACGACCACGGCGCGCCGGAGCCGGGCGGGAGGGACCCACAGATGCGCAGCAATCGCCGCACACCAGCGTCTCCGCTCCGCCCATTTCCATCCGGGCCGAGCTGCACAAGTGGTCGCTGGGAATCCATGGAAGGTGTCAGCAAGCCTAACCAATAACAGTCTATTTACCGTATAATCAATATTATACTAAACAAATATACTGAATCAAGTTCGGATGATGATGGGAGCAGGTGAGCATGCGTGCTGAAGTGTTCCGGGGCTGCAGGCGTGCGCCGATCGGGCGGTGGCCGCCCTGGACCGAGGACAGCCTGCAAGCCGGCAGAAGGCGACATGGAGGACGACGCGCTGTCTATCCCCTCCGCTCGCCAGAAGCGGGCGGCGCCCCGCAGACAGGGCTCCGCGGCGCTACGCGTGCGCTCGGACGGCGCCATGTGCGTCGCGCCGCATGTGGCGCTCGCGTTCTCTCATCCGACCGCCAACACCAACACCAGCGCCTCGACTACTGCTGCTGCTGCTGGGCCGCGGCGGCGGAAGAAGCTCAAGTGGCGCACGCGCGACTCGCAGAGCTCGCGGCTGTACAACCTGCAGCTGGACGTGCACGCCGTGCAGCAGCAGATCCGCGCGCTGGCCGACCACCGGGCGCTGCTGGCGGCGCGCGTGCTCAACCGACAGGACGCGCTGGACGGCCGCTACGTGCGCACCGTCATGGAGTACCACCGCGTGTTCGAGCGCGGCTACCACCCGCTCGGGTCGCCGCAGCTGGACGCGCGGCAGTTCCTGCAGCAGACCATGGACGAGCGCTTGCGTATCGGCCGCTTCTCCGGGCTCGACGTGCTGCTAGACCAGTGGGAGCGCTACACGCGCGCGCAGACCGAGCTCGAGTTCCGCTACACGGGCAGTCGCGTGGTCTCGGCGGGTGACAGCACGATCGTGACCTCCCGCGCGACGTACAGCCACGTGGTGACGCTCGACATGATCGAGAGCATGTTTCCGCAGCTGCTGACCGGCCACCGAGGCATCCTCGCCAAGATCCTCGGGTCCAGAGTGCACGGCGAGGGCCAATACGAGTTCACGTTCGACTCGCGCACGCACCGAGTGGTGCACTTCGAGTTCCGCCTGGACTACGTCGAGATCTTCGCGAGGCTGCTGCGCGACGTGCGCGAGCTCGACGCCGTCTTCAGCCGCGCGCGCATCTCGGAGGAGTCGCTCATTGGCGACATTGACGCGTACAACGCGTACCGATCGGACCTCGGCCGCCATCCGAGCCGGGAGCTTGAGGACCTCCGCGGTCGATCGTTCCAGCAGCAGCCGCGGATCGTCGAAGTTGCGCAAGAGGCTGGCGTGGACTCAAACCAGCAACGACGCCAAGGCTCGAACACTGTCGCGCCGTGGCCGGTGTTGGCCGAGGAAGCGGAGCAGCTACAGATGAAGAGCGATCCCGTTCCTGTCAGTCCCGAATATCGATAGTGTTTGAGACGAGGGAAGAGCGAGTGCTGGACGAAGACATTGGAGAAAGAGGTGCATGAATGTACTTCGAAGTACTTGGAAGTGCAGTGTTACTGTGCCCAAGCGCAGCGTAGCGGCCCAGTCGAATGCCGACTTCTATCGCGGTGCTACTGCTGCTCGGCGGCCTCCTGCTCCTGCAGCTGCTTGTCGAGCCGCTCGAGGTCATCTCGGTCGAGCTCGCCGCTTCCGTCGCGGTCGAGCTTGCGGAACTGCGCGAGGATGCCGTCAATGTCGTCCTGGTCGGCCTTGTTGAGCTTCACGAGCATGTACGAGAGGTACTCGAGCTGCGACACCTTGCCGTCGCCGTTGGCGTCCATGTCAAGCAACTCCTTCATGCTGATCTTGGTCTTGAGCACCTTGCGCTTGCTGATCTCCTCCAGCACCGAACCGACGCCGTGCGCGACCGACACGACGGAGAGAGGGAGGAAGAAGATGGCGAAGATGCGCGCACCCTCCGACTTGGGCGATAGGTCACCGAAGCCCACGGTCGTGACCGTGATGATTGAGTAGTAGAAACAGTCGAGCACGGGCCAGCCCTCGATGCCACCGACGATCAGCCCGGCGCCGATCGACACGAAGATGGGGATGAGGCTCTGGACGATCGCCTTGTTGTTTTCCGAGAAGACGACGCGGACCCACTTGGGCAGCGGCTTGTTGGGTTTTCTGCTCTTCTTGAGCTTCCTGGTCTTGGCGGAGACATTGATCCCGAGCTCAGCCTCTTTGGCCGCAGCAGTCGTCGTGGCCGCGTCGTCGACTGTGCGTAGCAGGGTCTTGGTGGCCTGCTTGGCGACGCTTTTCTGGCGCTCGAGGAACACCGAGGCGAGCTGGCCGAGCGCGATACCGATTGTGCAGATGCCATAGAAGGCGAAGAAGATGGTGAAGGCCTTGCCGGCCGTGGTGACAGGGATCACGTCGCCGTAGCCAACGGTCGTCACGATCACCATGGCATAGTAGACGCAGTCGACAATCGACCAGTGCTCCACGAAGTGGAACACGAGGATGCTCACGCCAATGTACGAGAGCACCAACAGCAGCGCAATCAGGTTGGACCGGTTCGACGTGTTCTTCTCCGTTTTCGCACCCTGGACAATGCCCTTGGCGGCGACGCCCGGCACGTTGCGTCGAGGACCAGAGATCCTGGGCAGATCGAACATGGACTGCATCGGAATGAAGCACACCACTAGTGTCAGCGAAGCATGGGTGAGGCGGTAGTTCAAGCTGTGAAGACGTACGCGTCGGACGGGAGACTCTCTGGACACAATGTGGCTGCTGCTACTGCTGCTGCTGCTACCAGAGCTTTGCTTGTGGAAGTGCGCGTGCTTGGGCTGAGTGCGCGACAGTTCGTTCGTCAGGCGATACTGATGTTTTCATCATGCACAAGCCTGACATTCGTCGTACCGAATCCTCCGTGACAGTCACCATGTGAACTCCGACGGGATCCAATCCACCCGCTGTGGTGCTCACGCTCTGCATTAGGACGAGGTTGATCGGCGTCATTAGCTGAAGACAGCAGCAGAGCAAAACCAGCCAAGAGGAAGGGAGCTGACCGACTCCATCTTGAACCCCAGTGGCTTCGACCCCGGGCAATTTGGCTCTCTTGATCTCGACGACTGCCTCTCTGACGTCGGTTTTTGTGAGCGTGGAGGCGCGAGAGTTTCCAGAGGCGAGTTGGCGAGTGCTTCAGCCCCGACCGAGTTGCTATATTTGGAGCAGAGGTTTTATATTTGGACTAACTGCGGCCATGTTTCCATTTTCACTTGCTGATGAGATGAAGACCGAGATGAAGATATGGTAGTTTGAACTCTCATTGGATCAAGGTGAACATTTATACAACGATGACGCGTTCGTACAGCACTCAACGCCTCTGGACTCTGCTCACATCAAACGAGAACGTCGGACGACGGTTGTGACACTTTGAGAGCCTGACTTCACCTTGCTCTTAGCTCTTGAAGTGTCGGCGGGGACCAACCACCGTTGGCGTAAAGTCGCTGTGGTGCCCTGCATTCCGCTCTCCATGTTTCGTTGAGATGACAACGGTCGGTGTGGCTGCCTCTGGCTCTGGCTCAAGTCCACGGAACTTCTTGCCCAGCGGATGTTGAGCCAGGTCGCGAGCAGGGACGTTGTCTGACGCACGGTGCTTGTCTTCGGAACGGGGCTCGAACCGGAAGTTTGGTGCGACCGGCCGCACCTCAGGAGCGTCATAGGAGTCGCCGGTGTCCACCGAGTCAATGTCTTCGGTGCTCACAACCACGAGTGACTCGGGTGTAATCCGGTCGATGAACGAAGATGATGCTGTCGATGCTTCACGGAGCGCTCGATACGCTTCGACGGTCGGCATGGCGAGGCCCACGAGAGAGACAGAGCTCACAACGAACAGGTCCAACAGCCTCATCGTGCTGCTTTGCTTGGTGGCGCGCTTGCTTCAGTGCAGATTGAGATATGATCCAGCGAATGGAGGCGCCTCAATTTCCTCCGCGGGCACTTACTGCAGCGAGCGAATCCCTCGTGATCTGAGCCTCCGTGCTCCATCCTCACAGCATTCATCCTCTTTTGCCATTGGACAACCTCTCAGCAGTTGCAGGCAGAGACAAGCGAGAAGCAACTGCAACAAATTTTGTGGCGGTTGGAGAGAGAATCCAAGCGTGTGCTGACAAGACGTTGAGGGATATTTGAAGTTATCGTTTCGCCAACGACGTGATATCGTCTGGCGGCGGTTATCTAGGACTCTCGAATCGAACGATCGAAATGCGAACGATCGAAATGACCTGGTGGCGTGGTGACGGACCGAAATCCTTCCCACCCACATTGCATGGAGAGGAGACCCGCATCACCCTCGAGC
>JAADYH010000339.1:0-24459 GCA_023338125.1 Phytopythium aichiense | reverse complement strand
TCGCCGAGGAGAGTCGTGAGACCAGCCTGTCGACGCGCGTGGAGGACGGCGTCGAGAGCATCGCAGAAGCTCACGGTGTACCTCATTGTGATCCAATGACGTCTTGGTATGGCTATGAGCCGACTCAAGAGCGCTTCGAAGACATGCTGATGCTGCTTCTCGACTGCGAGCGCCGCGGCCGGCCGGGGCCACCCGTGAACTCGGAGGTAGACATCCGAACGAAGGAGCAGCCGTCCAAGAAGGAGAGCGAGGAGATGCGGAAGTTCCGTAACCCGAAGCTCGCGAGCAAGAAGGTCGTACTCAAGTGCACCCGGAACGTCTTGCGCTCTACCAACAGTTGATGCCAGGCAAACTTCTGGAACCGAGACGTCAACGCCGCGAGGAACATGCTGGAGCTGCTGAGGAGCGGGCTAAAAGGGAAGCTCGGTGCAAGAAGGCTGTGGGCGTTCAAGCGGGACAACCATTGAAGCAGGCAGAACAAGAACACGTGAGTGGAAAGACCGGTAGCCATGCGTTGCAGGGAGACATCGCCACTCACGTTCACATTGCCGAAGCATAGCGAGACCAGTTGGATTCGCAGTGTTTCAGTCTTGAAATGGTTGATCCCTCTGTGTTTCAGTCCCCGAAATAGCGCTTCAACTTGATCCCCTGGCTGCGAATAGCACGCCATCACGCGGCCCGCACTTCCATGGACGCGCAGGCACCTCCGTCGCCGTCCAGGCGGCTGCAGCGACTCGTGCTGGACGCCAAGTCGCCTGCCAAGCGGTCGACCTCCAAGCGGTCGGTGGCGTCCAAGGCTGCGTGCTCTCGAGGCTGCACCGACGCCGCGGACGACGAGAGCGACGAGAGCGACAGCTCCACGGTCAATGGTGGGGACGAATGGGACATCTCGCGCATCAATCGGCACTGGGAGATCGACGCTGAGCTGCGGCGCAGTCTGCCGGCGCTCGCGAGGGCGAAGCGCGGCGTCAATGAGAGCGCCGCCAGCAAGTTCCTGCGTCTCACCAAGTTGCCGTGCCCAGCGTCTCCGGGGTCTTCCAACGGTATGGAAGAGAACAATGAAGGTGTCGATGGAGCCATGCATGGCCGCCCACTTCTGCGCCGCCTGCCGACGGAAACGCCGACCGTGACGCCCGAGGTCAAGGCCAAGTACTTTGGCGGCGCCGCGTCCAAGGCCGAGTGCTACGCCATCTTCCGCAAGCTCGCGGCTCAGAAGTACCTGACGAACGCGCCGCTGAGTGAGTTCGTCGAGCAGCAGAGGCAGCGGCAGCTAGACGGAGGAGACGAAGGGAGAGACTCGGCGCGGTGGCTCCTAGACAGCGACAACGAGGCGGAGGACGCCAAGCCCAAGGAGCGCGAGCCATCCGTCAGGCAGTTATCGAAGAGCAGCAGCCGACATCGACAGCGGAAGCACCATCTGCAGCAGACCAGTGATGACACGGCTTGCTCGGTTGTCCCTCCACTAGTGGTCGACCTCGACCGGCCCACGTCAACAGCCATGTTGACCGGAACCCGCACGCGGAGGCGTGGTGTTCCGGTCGAGGATGCCAACAAGCACGGGCTGTTCTCGGCGCAGCTGACGGCACGACACAAGTTCGCGTCGCTGTGCCTGGACCGCGAGCTGCCGCCGTGTCTGCGGCTCATCATCCGCAACTACTTCGCGCCGGAGATCAATGTCTCGCATATGGCCATGGGCGACAATCTGGCGCAGGTGTTCGCGGCCTGCCTGCTGGACCTGCCCATGGTGACGGGGCTCAATGTGCGCAACAACCGGCTCGAGGACGCCGGGCTGCGCGCCATCATCGACATGATCATCGCCAAGCACGACATGCACCACGTCGACCTGTCCGAGAACAAGGTGGACGGCGCCGCGTCCACCGCGCTCGCAAGCTACCTGGGCTCGCCGAGCTGCTCGCTGCAAAGCCTCAAGCTCGCGCGCGCCGACGTGGACGACGGCGAGTTGGCCGCCTTCACGCGTGCGCTGCACTCCAACAAGTCCCTGCTGTCGCTGGACGTGTCCAACAACCTGGTTGGCAGCTCCGAGAACCTCAACGTGGTGCGGCCATCCATCATCACAGGCGGCGAGGCGCTCGCGACCATGCTGAGCATCAACCACACGCTCACGAGCCTGGACCTGTCGTGGAACTTCCTGCGGCTCGGAGGTGCCATCGAGCTCGGCAAGGCGCTCGCCTACAACTCATCGCTGCGCGAGCTGCACTTGGCGTACAACGCGTTTGGCGACGCCGGCGCGCAGGCTATCGGCGAATCGCTGCTGGCCAACGTGACGCTCACGACGCTCGACCTGGCGCACAACAACATCCCAGCGCAAGGAGCGCTGACGATCGCCAACGCGCTCAAGGCCAACAGTCACGCGCCGCTGGCGACGCTCAACGTGGACGGCAATCCGCTGGGCCAGACGGGCGGCCGCGCCATGCTGCACGCCGTGGCGGCGCGGCCCGAGCGCAAGCTGCACGTGTCCATGGAGGGCTGCAACTTCGACCTGAGCAGCACCGACTCGTTCGACCCGGCCGAGGCCACTGGCAGCTACGATCTCAACATGGAGGTGCCCTACGAGCGCGCCATTGCACTCGAGCTGCTACGCGTGGCCAACAACAAGCAGGGCTGCAAGTTCCTGTCCATCACGCACGTGACTGGCAAGCAGCGGCGCGTGATCAAGGTCGAGCTGCGTGAGATCGATGGGTCGGACGCGCGGCGGCGGCTGCTCAAGACGGCGGGGATCGTGACGGACGTGGCGATTGACACGAGTCGCGCCAAGAAGTACAAGGTCGACCGCGAGTCGCTGCAGGCCGTCTTCGCCGACCTGGACGAGGACGGCTCGGGCTTCATCGACGAGCAGGAGCTGCGCCTCGGGCTGCACAAACTGCAGCTGCCGTGCCAAGACGAGGAGATCCCGCGCTACATCGCACTGTACGACGTGGACGGCACGGGCACGATCGAGTTCGAGGAGTTCGCCGAGCTCATCGGCAGCTTCCACCTGGAGACGGACCACTTCCCGCGCCACTGCGTCGACGTGGAGACCAACCTACCGTTCGAGATCCCGGCGGACGGACGGCTGCTGATCGACTTTGCCGACTTCCACGTGTCCGCGGACCAGGACAATGCGCACTCGCGCGCGGGCGTCGAGCGACTCATCGAGAATATCAGCGCGAGCAAGAACAAGGGTCAGATGCTCGGCATGGCCAAGTCCGGGCTCTACTTCCGCGCCAACGAGGCGCAGCTGCTGCTAACGTCAGTTGCCGACGCCTTCGAGGTCGCACAGGCCGTCATGCTGCTGCTGCCCAACATGGTGGACCCGAAGCACGCGTACACGCTCATCGACCATAACCTGGACGCGGTGCAGCGCGTGCGCGTGCAGCACCTCATGGGCTCGGCGCTGCCGCCCATCCTCGGGCTCGCCTCGGGCCACTACCGCCTCGACCTGAGCCTCGACATGGACCGCCTGACCATCAAGAAGCTGGTCGAGAACAGCAACCGCACTGCCTTCCTGCGTAAGAAGGCCGGGCTCAAGGACACGAGCCAGCACGGCAACTACCACGGGTTCCGCAACGAGACGCTCAACGGCAAGTCCGTGGTGCTTGAGCCCGGCTTCCTGGACGCCATGCCCAAGTTCGGCACGCTCGAGCTCGACTACGTGCAGATCGGACGGCCGACGCCTGTGTGTCGCCCGATCTCCACCAAGCGTCTCGAACAGGTCGTCGGCGTGTGCCAATTGCTGCAGATGGGCCCGCCCATGGGGGTGCGTATCGGTACCGACAAGGGCAATGGCACCGCGAGCAGGTCGAGGACGACGACGTCATCTCCGACGAGAAGGAGCGCCAACTCGCGCACGGGAAGTGGATCCAGCAGCTCGGAGGCGTCGACGGCTGCTCCAGTATCGAGCACTTTGGACGGAGGGCTGGAGCTGCCGTACACGACACCGTACCCGCCGCTGCGGCCGTTCACGAACGCGCTGTTCGCGGAGCTCGAGAGCATGAAGACGACGCCCAACTATATCAAGTTCGGCGACGGACTGAACCGCGCCATTGAGTTGCAGCCGCGCGTGTCGGTCGTCAGCGCCAGCACCAGCGGCGGCCTTACCCATGGATCGACTCCCGTGGCGACGCCATCCCCACCGGATCAGCGCGTAGCACCGCCTCTCGTCGAAGAGGAGGAAGACGAGGACGACGAGGGCGAGGAAGGAGCGAGCAAGGCAGCCTCGAGCAGCACGGACCCGAACCTGAGCGAGGCGCCAGCACCAGCCCCGCCGGCAAGAGAGGCGTGCACGGCTCGCCGGCTGCTGTTCAACCTGCAGTGGTGCCTGGCGACGCACTGGATCACGGTGCAGCACGCGGTGGCACTGCTGGCGCTCTGGCCGGAGCCGTTCGCGAGCTCTCGCTGCGACGCCGTGTGCGTGCTCTTCGACCGCATCGTGGACCTGCACAACTTCAGCGGCGTGCTGGCGGCCCTGACGGACGCCGAGGCGGCGCAGTGCCTGTACCGGCTCGGGTGGCTCAACCTGTGGACGCCGCTGCTGCCCGACAACTACTACGAGCTCGACCTGACGCGGTACGAGGAGCGCGAGGTGGCCAAGGCGCTCGTGCGGCTCGCGATCGACGAGCCCGGCGAGAACTGGCAGGGCGAGACCTTTGGCTGGACGCGCGCCGAGCCCATCCCGGGCTGGGAGCTCAATATGTCGTGGCTCAAGGACGGCGGGTTCCCCGAGAAGGGTTTCCTCAGCCTCGAGTACTACTCGGGCGCCGACAAGGGCTGCGGTCCCGTGTGGCCCACGCGGCGCGAGCTCGCGGCCGGCACGCTCTGCGGCCTGCCCGACGACGCCGAGCAGTTCACGCTCTACGTCGACTCGCGCTCCATGATGTCGCGCCAGCGCCAGCGCAGGGAGAGCCGCGTCGCCGCCCCTGTCGGCACGTGACGCTGCTCGCGAAGGTTGTTGAACGCACCGTTGGTGTCGGCGACACCAATGATAGATCCAACGACGATCAGAGGGTCGTAACGACGATCAGAGGGACCAAACGACGACCCGGATGGCGATCAGAGGGTCCTGACAAGCAGCAGAGATCCGTGGGAAGCGCTTGCCGAGCGAGTTGGACACTTTGGGGTCGACGTGTGACTCACTCACAGGCGAAGAGTATCCACTTGAGCGACCACCACAAGTTGAAATGTCCCAAACGGCATAATCGTGATTTTTGACACGAAATAAACGAGGGGTTAGGGGTGCGAATCAAATGTCCGTTTCTTTCTGGACCAGCTGACAGGTGCGTGCGTGAGGAGGGGAGAGGTCTCCGCTAAAATCGCAATTTTGAATCTTTCTTTGGTAAAAGAGCGGACAGGATTTGGGATCGAAATTGGTGGGAAATGCCGCACTCGCCATGCGAATTTCGCATCCCCATCAACGAGCAAGTCATCCTGGCTGGGAGGAGCCGCAATGCAACGCTCGCACTGATATCGCAGCGCACAGTTTCCTTCAACTTCTATGCCAACAGCCATCTCGTGAATGGATGCCATGCCACAGCCTTCCCGAAACGTTTCGTCAAATCGCGACCCAGTCCTCTCTTCAGCCCGTAAAAAATAAAAGATCGAATTGCCTGTCACTGCCGTTCAATCGCGGCAGACTTGCTTTTCACCGTTGGCACGCCAGTCCGCCCTTGCATACAGAGCCCAAGATAAAAACTGGGACAAGCCCCCAAGCGACGTGCCAAAATTTGATTTTTGCGATTCCAGAAGATAAAGCCGCACACGTTTCCGTCGAATTGCCCCTCAATGCGTTGCAGCCGCCCTAGCCGCCATGCAGACGCCACTCGGCGGGGTCGGGGTGCTTCCTCAACAGTCTTGAGGAGTGCTCACAATAGCGGCGTCCGCCCTCGCTCTACAGAACGAGAGAGCGCATTGCGGCCCACCGCGTGCGTGAGACTCTTTACGGACGGCACCACCACCTCGAGGACACACAGTTAGTATCCGGACCCGAGTAGCGGAGACCGTCGGCATGTACGAGGAGGTGCAGACGCCGAGCGCCGAGCTCGTCCCGCGGCTGGCCCCGCGGTCGTCCGAGCCCGAGCTGCCCGCGGCCGTGCCCAGCCGGCTCGCGTCCGCGTCCACGGCGTCCTCGTACGGCCACGGGATGCCCCGGGACGACGACGACGACGACGACCGCAGCGACTTCGCCAACAACGCGTACAAGCTGTCGGCCGCGGGGAACTCGGGGCTGGCGCTGCGCCCGAGCCGCGGCCGCCTCAGCCTGCCGGGCGACGCGCCAGCCGCTGACCTCTCGCGCGCGTCGCATGCGTCCACGGCCGCGGGCTCGGCGTCCCTGGCGCGCCGTCCGCCGCCCGGAGCGCGCCACCTGCCGTCCGCGGCGTCCAAGAAGCGCTCGTTCTACCAGAAGACGTCCCTGCGCGGCCGCGAGCCGCCCGTGCCCGCGCACTTCCTCAGCGGCAAGTTCCGCAACAACTCGTTCTTCGCGCGGCGGCTGCTGCGCGTCGGGCTGCCGCTGAGCGTGCTGCTCGCCGCCGGGCTGGGCTTCTACTACTTCTACAAGCCGCACGACCTCGTGCTGGGCGCCGACGGCAGCGCCTACGGCTTCGAGCTGGCCAACCCGAGCGCCGTGTACACGTTCCAGGCCACGGCGTGCGAGAACATGGTGGGCTACGCCGCGCTCATCTACCACTCGCTGCCAGCCGTGGTGCTGCTGCTGCTGCCCGGGTCGGGTCTGCGCGCCTTCGAGCCGTTCCAGCGCGTGCCGCCGCTGGACGCGGACGGCAACGTGAACCGCATCAAGCGCACGCTCGTCTTCCAGCTGTGCGAGCTCGTGGGCGTGCTCGTGCTCGTCTTCTCGCTCGTCGTCGTGCTCTTCTTCCTCTACATGTTCTTCAACGGCGGCGCCTTCAGCTGCGCGCAGCACCAGGTGCAGGTCTTCGCGCTCGTGGCCATCGCCGCCTTCGTCGCGCTCTTCGTCGAGCTCCAGACCTTCGCGCGCTTCCGCGAGCACGTCAAGATGCAGCTCGGCGCCTTCCAGGAGAGCGACCAGACGGGCGACATCCGCAACCACGTCGTGGGCGACGGAGACGTCGACGGCGGATGGATGGACGCGCTCATGAAGAGCGACAAGGCCGACGTGGTGCTCGCCGCGCTGCGCAAAAGGCTCTACAAGTGCGCCAAGCTGGGCGACACGCGCGAGATGCGCGACCTGCTGGCCCTGGCGCGCGCCAAGCAGCTGGACCAGCGCCGCGGGTTCCCGTCCAAGTGCTACGCGGCGCCCACGATCTACCTGCGCACGTTCGGCAAGTCGAGGAAGAACCCGATGCACGTGGCGGCCTACCACGGCAACGTGCCGGCCATGGAGCTGCTGCTGCGCGCGGGCTTCACTGTGGACGCGCTCGACAAGTTCAGCCGCGTGCGCTTCAGCACGGGCGACCTCTTCTGGTCCTTCGCGCGCTTCTTCGTGGCCAAGCCCGCAGGTGCCGACGGCGAGGACACGGCCGCCTCCATCTTCCGCACGACGCTCGTCACGCCGCTGCACTGCGCCGTGTCGACCGGCCAGCTCGAGGCCGTCGAGTGGCTGCTGGAGCACGGCGCGGCCTCCAACACGCGCGCCAGGTCGTCCTACCGGTCCGACCGCGTGCCGCCGCTCTTCCTGGCCGAGCACCCGGACGTGGTGCACGCGCTGCTTGTGCACGGCGCCGACGTACTCGAGGTGCCCGACCCGGGCTTCATGAACACGCTCACGGTGCTGCAGCTCGCGTACCTGCGCGGCAACTACGCCGTGGCGCAGGAGCTCGAGGAGTGGGGCGGCGACGTGGCGCTCACGCCCTTCCACGCCGCGGCCGCGCGCAACGACGTGCTGCGCGTGCGCAAGTACATCCGCCGGCGCGTCGACCTCGACTGCCTGGGCGAGCACGGCTACGTGGGCATCCACCGCCGCACGCCGCTGCACTGGGCGGCCGTCAGCGGCGCGCTGGACGCCGTCGAGGTGCTGCTCGAGGCCGGCGCCGACCCCAACTTCCAGGACGCGCGCGGTCGCTCGCCGCTGCACTGGGCCGCGCGCCGCAACCGCCTGGACGTGGTGCACGCGCTGCTCAAGGGCGGCGCCGACCCGAACCTGGCCGACCTGGACTACATGACGCCCGTCATGTGCGCCGCGTTCGCGCTCGACACGAGCCGCGAGCTGTTCGCGGCGCTCACGAGCGACGGCGCCGACATCAACTACCAGCTGCCGACCACGGGCGAGACGGCGCTGCACCTGGCCGTGCGCGAGGACAACGAGGCGTCGGCGCTCGCCATCCTCGCGTGCGGCGGCTCGCTCATGAAGACCAACCTGGACGGGCTGCGGCCGCTGGACTGCACCACGTCCACCAAGCTGCTGTTCGAGATCAAGCGCGCCGCCGGGCACCGAGACGTGATGATCAGCTACACGCACTCGCACGCCGAGTTCGCCAAGAAGCTGCGCAAGTCGCTCGAGCGCGCCAATGTGACGACCTGGCTCGACCTCATGGACCCGAGCGGCATCGGCGGCGGCTCGGTCTGGCGCGAGGAGATCGCGCGCGGCATCACGAACGCCGCGCTCGTGGTCTGCATCCTCACGGAGGACTACGCCGCGTCCGAGTGGTGCCTCAAGGAGCTGGCGCTCGCCAAGCAGGTGGGCACGCCCATCCTGGCCGTCTCGACCGAGGGCGTGCGCATCGGCGAGGACCTGCAGGTGTACTTGTACACGCGGCAAATGATCCCGTTCGAGCCGGCCATCACGACGGTGCACAAGGAGAACCCTAGGCAGATCGAGTACGAGTACGACGACGGCAAGTTCCAGTCGCAGTTCCGCCTGCTGCTCGACGGCGTGCGCGACGAGATCGAGAAGCGCCGCAACGCCGCCATCCAGCGGCAGAACAAGGCCGGCGGAGGCAGCGCCGCCAGCACGTTCATCGGCGCGGGCAGCGGCATGTCGTCGCTCTTCCAGCCGTGGGAAGTGGTCGACGGCTCGGGCGTCGGCAGCGCCGCGCCGTTCGTGTTCATCTCGCACGGCGACAAGCACACGACGTTCGTCAAGCAGCTGTACTCGGAGCTGACGGAGGCCGGGCTGGCGTGCTACGGCGACCGCAGCGTCGAGGGGCAGGACTTCGAGGACCGCATCCACGCGGCGCAGGACGCCATCCTCAAGTGTTCGTGCTTCGTGGTCGTGCTGTCGGCCAAGAGCATGGCGAGCGAGCTCGTGCGCGACCAGCTCGCGTTCGCCGAGGACAAGGGCCGGCCCATCTTCCCCGTCGTGCTCAACGACCTCGAGCCGGGGCTCGACAAGCGCTACTCGCTCGCGCGCAACGAGCTCTTCCACTTCATGACGAACGGCATGAGCTTCAAGCCGAGCGCCGAGCGGCTCGTGGCCGGCCTGCGCCGCTACATCCGCGTCGTGGACGGCGGCGGCAACGGGACTGGCAGCGGCTCGCGGGTCTCGAGCGCCAACACGTCGTTCGTGTCGTTCACGTTCAACGACGCGGGGGACTACACCACCACGCGCACCTACGACTCGAGCAACGCGTCCTTCGTGTCGTTCATCGACTCGAACACGGGCAGCAACTACAACGCCGCGGCCAGCGCGCTCGCGTCGACCGGCGGCGCTGTGACCGACACGATCGGCACGGCCGCCAACGGCGTCATCTTCGAGGACGCCGAGGTGTACACGCCGGCCGGAGAGGACGTCGAGGTGGTCGAAGGCCGCGAGCACCGACACAGCTCGATCCGCAACTTCGAGTCCATCTCGGCGCTCGAGGACGAGCACGGACGCATCGTCAACGTCGACCTGTCGAGCACGCGCGTGCGCATGTGAAGAGGCGAAAGCTGCGAGGAAAGCAGCGTGGGAGAAGAAGGCAGAGGCAGTAGATGCGTGGGTGTACAAGTACATGAGGGATAACAACTAAAGGAGTGAGCCATTCCGTTCAACCTTCGCGGTTGGGAACGCGCTCTGCTGTTCGCGGTGGCGGTTGAAGCCCTGCTCAGACTCGAAGTGCTGTTGTTGCTGGGGCAAAGTCACTCAGTCTCTCGCTGAAGTGCCTCGCGGGTCTCTATGCAAAATTCTTTCGAATTGTCCGCCGTTTCTGTCGAAATGCGTCAAAATAACACGCGAAGTGGCTGGCAGGCTGGCGACCCGACGACTCGACGACGCAACGACCAAGATGTGGCCGTGTGGCCCCGCGTCATGCTGGTGAAGCGGACGAGTTTTTTCGGTCGTGGGTTCGTCTTCACAGCAAGGTGAAGTGGGTGCGCGTCCAGCTCTTCGTGACTGCAAGGACGCCACTGTTGTGGCTCGGAGACTGCGTCCGCATGGGGTTTGGACGGAGCGTTCAGACCTGGCTGGAATCCGTCGTGTTGATCTCATGGACAGCCAGTGTAGGCGAGCGAGTGGCGGCGGTGATTCGGACGAGCATCGCCGTCATCCGCCGAGAGAGCAGCCGGCGCAGAGGGTCTGCGAGTGAGTTGGAGCCATGCATCATGCATTGCATCGCGCATGCGGAGACCGAAGACGTCTGTCCAAGTGCCAATCATCTGCCTTTCTTGCTCTGTTTCTGGTAATTCGTCGTCTGGATCGTCCTAATTATCGACATGCTTCGATAGAAGGATGAGGTCACCATTTTTATATGGTATTTATATTGGATTAATCGGAGCAAAAATCTTGCACATTGTATGATGGTTCGTAAAATGGACCTTTTACTACGATATTCAATACATGAATAAGCAAATAGGTACACATGACTAAAACGATCCAGTCCACCAACTAATTCCACTGGATTCTGAACCCAGTGCCCTCGTCGTGCCTCTTTTTCCGCCCGCCGCCTTGTTTTATCACATAATCCGCCTCGAAGCATCCTCGTCCAATTTCCAGACCGCACATTTCCGTTTCCATACAACCGCCAAGTCACCCTTGTCTCTCCCCCACATTCCCCCTCTCTCACTCGCGTTCACTATGGCCCTCAGAACTGCACGACGTGGTCAATCAAAATGCTCCCAAACACAAACAGGAGAAGCGCAGCACAGTCACTTGCCCAACTTCTTCCGCCCCGAGAAGTACGACCCGCCGTCGGTCTCCCCCCCTCCCTGTGCCCATGGAGAGCCCGACAGCCGCCCTACCGGTCCATGAGGACGCCGCCGCCGAGCCCGTGGACGTCGAGGCCGCGGCCGACGCGTCCGAACTGGCGCGCAGCCTGCCGGAGCTCGTCTCGGAGCTCAAGAAGCTGCGCGTCGAGATGGACCGCAAGACCAAGCTGTACGACCACCTCGTGAGCGCCAAGGGCGGTCTGCTGCCGCCGTCGGGCCCCGCGGACCGCTTCAGCGAGCGCCAGAGCCTGTTCACGCCGTTCGCGGGCCCTGAGGGCGAGCGCGTGAGCATCACCGGCGGCGAGAGCGCGCTGCGTGGCGACTTGCCGCGCGCGTCCGCCGGCTCGACGCGCTACAGTGACTCGTTCTCGTCGCACGCGGCGTCGCACGCCGGCAGCGGCCGGTACTCGCACCCGAACTACCGCTACCACCAGCCGCAGCAGTACCAGCGGCCGACGGCGCATCGCTCGCTGGCGCGGCAGTCGTCCGGCCACGGGATGCTCGGCGGCAACGGGTCGGCCTGGGACTACTCGGTCATGTGGGTGAGCGGCGAGTGCGGCATCTCGCTGCGCAACTTCTCGGCCGACAAGGTCGGCGCGCAGATCGCCGTGCTGCAGCACGCGGACGGCGTGACCACGGGCATCGCCAACTGCCGCCTGGGCGACCAGCTCGTGACGGTCAACGACGAGCGCGTGGACGACCTGCGCTTCCGCGACATTGTGCAGAAGCTCAAGACCACGCGCCGGCCCATCTCGCTCGGCTTCCGCACCAACCAGAACGTGCAGACGTCGCCGCGGGCGTCGGGCTCGGGCTCCTCGTCCTTCGCTCACACGGCGCCGGTCTCGCGCGGGTCGCTGCGCCAGTCCATGGGCCACGCGTTCGGCGAGGACGAGCTGGCCGACCGGCAGACGACCACGTCGTCCACATCGTCGACGGGCACGCTGTCGGACGACGTCGAGCTGTGGTGCAAGGAGCAGGAGGAGATGCACTCGGGGCTGCTCGTGCTGCTCACCGAGACGGTGCTGCGCTGCGAGCGGCTGCAGCAGGAGCACATGGACCAGCTGCAGAATCTCATGCAGCTGTCGCCACTGGACGCGTCGGACAATGCGTCCGAGACGAGCAGCAGCAGCCACGACAAGCTGCTGGCGCTCACGTCGCCCATGTCGGCTGTTTCGGCCGCCTCGTCCTTCTCGCGGAGATCGCCCGAGGACGAGCCCAGCCGGCCACCGACGCCTCCGCCGAGGCGCGCGCCGCCGCCGCCCGTGCCCGTGGGCAGCAGCCCGCTGGCGCGCCAAGCCGAGAACTTGGTGCTATGAATCGGCTCTGCCGGGGAGACCAAGGCGGCCGCGTAGATACGAGAGCAGCGCCGGGGGAAGGAATGCACATGGAGGTTTTGTCTTGTCTACTCTCATCCTTCCACGCTCTTTTTGGTGCTTGCGCGAGTTCGTGGATCAGGAGCGAGCCGTTCAACTCAGAGGACCACCCAGTGGATGGTCCTGCGCGATGAGACGCCCATCGAAGCAGGAGGACGGAGACGCGTCCGCCCTTGCGTGTCATTTCTCGAACGGAAGGCCGATGGCGTGCGGCGGTCGAGCGCCATATCAAAGCACTGCTCCGTCCTCAATCCGTCGACGTTGAAGATGCATGTTCGTTCGTTCATCTTGATGCGCCAGTGATGAACAATGCGGACCATCCTCTAGTCATCTGGCGTGCGTCGTTCCCATCTCTTCTCTCTCCTTCCTCGGCTGCTTGACCATGCGATGTCGAGGTCGCAAGTGTTGCGGAGCGTGCCAAACACTTCGAGAAGGAGGAGGGAGGGGGAGCCGGCCGGCGGGTCGAGTCAATGGTTTCCTGGAGCCTTCCGCAAACCACCACCGCCACCTCCTCTCGCCCCGTCCGTCGTAGTACGGCGGTCGTATCTCGGAGACTATGAGTCGGAGTGCGAGCCCCGAGAGCGATAGGCATCGAGTGGCAGCTGACTGGACGCGTGGACGGCTGAGAGGGCGGATCCTCCCGCCTCCGACTCGGAGGTTGAACCACCACGGTTACCATGCAGCGGATGGACGCCACTCTGGGTGCGCGATCTCCGCCGCGCTGGCGACAGCACCAGTACCCAACCGACAGGCAGGCAGAAGACATTTCGCCCTGGTGGTCGGTGTCTTTCGGAGGATCGATCCTTCCGTGTTTCAACGCCTGATTGCCTGACTGATCCCGAGACGCGGCCAACGAACACGTCGCGACTGTGTCGTCGTGTTTTACGCAGCGAAGTCTGGCGAGTTCTTGACGGAATACGCACACGAACGATTCGAGATGGAGAGAGATGAAAATAAAGCCTTGGACTTTAGCCGGTCAGTCGAACGCCACCTTCGTTCCACATGCCGTAGTAATCCGCCGACCACACGCCGAACCTTCACGAAGCCACCGCAACCCCTCCTCATGTCACTCGCGACGCGAGCCGCTCGTTCGATCCCATGGTGTCCCGACAACCTCCTCCTCCGAACATGTTCCATCCGAGTGGTGGAAGCGGCGGGCGAGAGGACGGGAACTTGAAGTGCTGCGGGTGCCGTCAGACTCGAAGCGGAGCGGCCACAAGCATTACACGTCGTATCTTTCCTCGGTTCCGGCGACTCTCCGGGTGGAGGATGGTGCGCTCTTTCCACGCTTCCCCCTCGATGCGTGCCCCACGGTCTCTCTCCACCGCTCACCGCCCACGCCACCACTGCATTGCTCGATCGGAAGGGCGACCTTCTCCGGACGCTCTCTGGGCCTCACGCGGCTCATTCCGGAATTGCACGAGTCCACCGCACATCATCTGGTCCGAACACTACGAAATGGGCGAGACACCACCGCCGCCGCCGCCGGTCCACTGCCGAAGCCCGCCGAGGAACTCGAGCCTCGTGTCCTTCCGCTGGACCACCAAGCAGTCGTCGACGTCGCCCTCGAGCAAAGAGGAGCAGGCGCTCGCCATTGCCACGCGCGTGCACTTCACATGCCAGGACGAGGCGACGCGCGCGCGCATCTGCCGGAACGCGCAGGCGCTGGTGGACGACCTGCAACGCGACCGAGAGGCCACGACCGTCAACGCGCAGGTGGCGAGGAAGGCGCTGCGCTACCGGCGGCTGCTCGACCGCTTCGGCGACCTGAACCCGGAGGACGAGCCGGTCGACATCTCGGCCTTCCTCGGCATCGAGTGGCACCTGCTCGTGGACGCGCAGTCGCCCTCGGACACGTCCGAGGCGTCCGAGGCGTCCGAGGGGTCCGAGTGACGACGGAGAGGCGCCCATCCACACTGCGGTGGATGTGGACGGCCGGGACGGCCGGGAGGGGGCCGGAGGGGGGGGGTATTTAATCCAACAGGGAGCATGAGCGAGGAGGTGCGGCCCTTGAGTGTGTGTGTGTGTGTGGTTTCACGCGTTGAAGCATCGAATCAGATCTGATCTTGTCATCAATCGCTGTTTTTATCGCATTATCCGTAAACTGTCGTGGTTTAGCGCTGAAAGGACGACGTGGTGGTCCGATCAGATCCGGTCAGATCTGATGCGATGCATTTCTCCCCAAACCATGGCGAGCACAGGTATCATGCATGGAGATGGCAGGAAATGCTCGCCGCCTCGCTGCCTGCCACGCTCCATTGGGGCTCTGATGACCCGGGAAGTTGACTGGAATCTGTTATACGTCACTGCTGTTGTCTGCAGACGCTGTGATGGCCGCCGTGGACGCCGTGCCGCTCACTGAGCAAGGTGCGACATGCCACGAGGCTCGTGCTCCCGCTTGTAGCGCTCACGATCCTGTCCTTGCGCTGGCAGCGGACGAAGGGATGCGCGTGATCGACTTCTCGGGTGCCCTGCTGGACCAGACGTACGTCGTACAGGTCTGGGCACTCTCGAACGCGCTGTTCGTGTGGATGGGGGCCGGCGTCGGCAAGCCCGCGCTCAGGTGCGTCTGCCCCAAGCGATCTGCTTCATGCAGTCTGTCAGCTCTTTTCACTCACGTGTGTGCCCCGTGGACGGACGAACAGCTCGCTGTCGACGGCGATCGCGACGCGCTACAGCCCGATGCCGCTGCTCACGGCCATCGTGGGGGCGCCAGAGATGGAGGAGCAGCAGATCGCGCAGCGGCTCGCGCGGCGCTCGGGTCGCCAGTGTTTCGTGTCGTGCCAGCTGCCGGACCACGCGCCCGAGCTCTTCTCCTTCGTCGAGAAGCAGCTGCACCAGCGACTCGCGCAGGAGGGGCTGCTCCCGCCCTCCCCGCCCTCCCGGACGTCCTAGAGAAGGTGGTAGCGGCCCAAGCAGCTCCCAGAGGTCCAGTATGAGAGAGATGTAAGCTTTGGAATGCATGGAGGGCCAAGCATGTGCTGGAGGTGGCGTCGAGGCATGCAGGCCTCGCTTGAGCAGCTCTCCATGATGGTTGCGAGGCAACTGCCGTGATCCGATTCGTCAAAAATACGCGATAATCCATATTTATCCAATGAAAGAATCAATTTGAAGGTGATTCCCCACCATGATTGGCTGAAATTCCGCTTCACACGTTGACAGCCAGCATTTTGGAAGAAGCGGCCGATCCCATCAATCGATCCACCGATCACTAGCGACTTCGCGGCGTGTGCAGAGCTCCAGAGGACAGCAGAGACATGCCGCTGCTGGGGAACGTGCCGGTGGACGACGCCATCCGGCTCGTGGGCGTGGAGCTGAGCCGCAACAACCAGAGCATCGTGCTCGGAACGTGAGGTTCCTCGCTCATGCGGGATGTCAATCATGCGGGTCCCTGTCCATGCTGACGGCTTGCGACGCGGCGCAGGACGCCCGCGGAGAAGGAGCTGCTGGAGAGGCACTCGGCCAAGGGCAGGCAGCGCTCGTCGCTCGGCTTCCTGGTCGGCGGCAGCGTCATGGGCGGCCTCTGGCGCTGGTCTGGCAACAAGCGCCGCGTGATCGGCATGCTCGCCACCATCTGTGCGTCGCCTTGGTCTCCTCCATCTTCTCTTCCTTCTCTTGATACTTCTCTTGTGGCTCATGCGGACGTGTGGCTTGTGGCTTGTGGCGAGCAGCGGGCGGCATGTTTGGCATGACGTACGGGCTGCTGAGCATCCGCCGCGGACTCTTCACCGAGCTGCTGACGCTGCCGGCGGACCAGTCGCCCTTCGCCGCCCGTGCACGCAAAGTGTACGACGACGCGGCCTTTTGTCTGCAGCTACATGTGATCGACTGACGTAGTGATGACGCGCGGTGGTGTCGGTGCAGGCTGCAGGAGAAGGCGCCGAACAACGACTTCGTCAAGGAGCTGCGCGAGCGCATGAGGAACACGGCCGGCGGCTTCGAGTACATCCCGCCGTCCTCCCTCCGCGGTATCCGACGTTCTCAGTGGTCTCACGGAACCGCTTTCTTGTCGTAGTGATGCGTGGGACTCGACTTCCGAGGCAGCGGCAGCGTTTGCTCCGTTGCCGCCGGCGCCAACGCGCTCTCCGCCTCCGTCGCAAGAGTTCCCGCCTCCGATGGAGGGCAACGAGTCGGACGGCTTCTTCTCCGCGAACGTCAACTCGGCCGCGGGCCGCTCGCCCTTTTTCATGTTTGGCGGCCGCAAAGAGGGCGACGACGGCGCTGCTGCTCGTGATCGCGACCTGCCGCCGCTCTCGCGAGACGCGTACGATGCCTTCCCGTCGGAGCGCAGCAGCCAGCCGCGACCAACCGGCGTGGTCAAGCGCGATGAGGACGAGTACTTCTTCGGGGTGCCGAGCGATGAAGAGGTGCCGGCTCGCGCGACGTCGTGGGAGGAGATTCGCCGCCGTGCGTCACAGCGCGAGCAGGGCGGAAAGTGAGGCGGCACGGGGAGTAGTAGGCTGACCGATGACCCTCCAGGCGAACGTTGGAGGGCCGGGCTGATAACAGAAACAACAAACGAATGCAGTGATGGCCATCAGTCACATCCGTCGAGCAGTGCGCACTGGCCTGCTCTGCCTCCCCGACTGGTCGCGGCTTGGAACGCCAACCGCTCGAGAATAGACGTGTTCACCCCTGGAGGAGAGAGAGCACCATGAGAGCTGGGGGTGCTCCTGACGGCAGCAGCAAAACCATCTCGTTCCAGAGCAGCGGCGGTCCGCAGTCGGCTGAGGACTTGGTGGTGCTGCGTGCGATCGTGGCGCGGGAGCACGCGATGGATCAGCTACTCGACATGTGCTGCACCTTCGACGAGAGCGAGAGCGGCGAGGCATCCGAGCTCCCTGGTGTCAGCGAAGACTTGCTGGAGCAGCTTCTGCTGGTGCGCACGCTGTCGATCGACGTGGTCGAGCGCATCGCGGGCTGGCGGCGGCGCATGGTGCAGCACTTGCCGTTCGTCTGGCGGCGCGGAAATTACCTCCTCAAGATGACGACCGACCTCGACTTCGTGAGCAAGAGCCGCATCGCCACAAGTGCATTGGGCGGCACGCGGATGGTGCGGCGCAACCCGTTCACGACCGTCGGCGGACTGGACCTCAGCATGCGCGCGGTCTGGGCGTTCGAGCTCCCCGAGCCCGACGACATCCCCGTGTTGCTCGACGCCGCGGCGTTCGGCGGCAGCGCGCGCGTGCTGGACCAGCCGACGCGCCTCCGACTCTGCGAGAGGCTCCTGCTGTACGAGGAGCAGCGGTTCGGCCGCCTCCCAGCCAGCGCGGTGAGTAGTGACCCACGCTTCACGGCACTTGTCAAGCGCGAGGCGGAGTTCGCGGCCAAGTCACGCTTCGGTGCCGTCGAGAAGGCGCAACATGCTGCCAACGAGTGAATGCGACGACGTCCGCCTGCAACAACCGAGTGGCGGCAACCCCACAACCAACAGCCAGCATTCGCACCAAACCCACGCAGGTCACATTACCATATCAAAGTCCGCCGTTATAATAGCCATCGTGTCGGTGAGCCTTCGCCGCCTTCGCTTCCCCTTGCTCCTCGCTTGGATCACGCGCCGTACTTGGTGAGGTCGAGTGTGAGCGACTGCGAGCGCTGCGACGCAATGTCCTTGGCGATGCCGACGAGCGCGTCCGCCTTCTCGTAGAACGAGTCCTTGAGTGAGATGACGACGCACTGGAAGTCGCAGTTGGCGATGTACGTCGACACCTTGTTCACGTTGACATTGTCGAGTGCGGCGTCCACCTCGTCCAGCACGAAGAAAGGTGACGGCCGGTAGTTGTGGATCGCGAACAGCAGCGCAAGCGCCGCGACCGTCTTCTCACCGCCCGACAGCTGCTCCATCTCGCGGAAGCGCTTCATCGGCGGCATGGCATTGTACTTGATCCCATTCAGGTACGGCTCCTCCGTGTTCTCGAGACTCAAGTACGCTGTGCCGCCCAACGGGTGCTTTGAACTCTTGGTCAGCTGCTTGTACGTCGCATCAATGATGCCCGAGATGTGGTTGAACGCTTCCATGAAGCGCTCATGGCGCGTCGTCTTGACCCTTTCGAACGCGGCGGCCGCATCCAGCGCTTGCTGCTTGATTCGGTCTAAATCGCCTTCCTCCTTCGAGATGCGCTTCTGGATCTCGTCGAACTTGTTCAATGCGCGCATATTGGGCTGCATACGCTCCAACTCGGACAGCAAGTCGCTGATCCGCTCTTCGTAATCCGCATGAATCACGTCGTACTCGTGCTCGTCGCTGACTGCGTTTGCTTCAGGCAACGACGAGAAATCGATCTCTTGGCCGACGTACGGCTCAACGGCTTGGTTCGTCACCACGTGATCGAGACTGTCGCGTCCGCTGAGTGTGCCGCTGGTGGCACTGCTTGCGGCGGAGTTGCTGGCGTCCTCTGCCTCCGCGTCTTCCATGTCGACATCGCCATCCGCGTCGGTGTTGTTCCTCGTGCGAGTGCCGGTGGCGCGTTGACGCTTGACTGGCAGTGTCACATGATCGAGGGACACACGCTTGAGGATCTCTTTCCTCTGATCCTTCAAGCGTTCCAGCACGGTCTCCTCCGCCGCAACCTTCTTGAGAACGTCGTTCTTCTTGTTCTCGTACTTGACCTTCTTGTGCGCGATGTGCCGAAGTGTCTGCTCACACTCGTTCAGGCTCGTGGAAAGCTTGGCGTGGACGGCTTCTTCGCCTTGCTTCTTCTTCGCAAGACCCGAAATCTTCTCCACCAGCTCAGCCTCCTCCTTTCGGAAGCGCGCCACATTTTGTTTCTCCTCCACCGCTCGTTGCTGAGCCGCGATCGCGGGCTGGTCAAAGTCTTGAGCTTCGAGGTAAGCAATCTGTGTGGTGTACGACAGCGTGACGTTAGCTTCCACACCGGCATCAAGGATGCGGATTCACGGTCAGACTTTACCTGTGCCTCGAGCTTGGCCTCATGCTCCGTGATCTTGCGCTTCATCTCCATGTACGTCTGCTGGCGCTTGATCACCTTCTCTTCGTACACACGAATGTTGTCGACTCCGATCTGCTCGCTGAAGTCTGCAAACATTTCGTCTTCGACGCTGTGGATTGCGTCCTCTAGCGAGGCAATCTTACCGCGGCGAGAGTTTGCAGACGCTTGAAACTTGGCGAGCTCCGGCTTGATCGACTCTGCAATCCGCTTCCCGGCGTCGTCAATTCTCACCTTGAGCATCGGCTTACGGGACTCCGTCGTCACAAGGTCCGCCTTCGCATATTTGAGTCGGTTGCGCATACCCTCGATCTGCGTGCGGATGCTCTCGAGCTTGGCGTACGACGCGCCGTGACGCTCGATTGACTGGATCTGCTCTGTCAACTCGTCCTTGCGCTGCTGTGCGGCCTCGATTTCCTTCTCGTCCCACTTGCCAGCGCGCTGAACGTCGCTGTGCGTGCGACCTCCGGTCATACTTCCGTTCTTGCTGACGACCATACCGCTGAGGGTCACGGCTTTGACGCGTTCATTCTGACGAAAGCAGAGATCCCGAGCCGTGTCGATCGAATCGCAGACCACCGTGTCGCCAACCGCATAGTGCAGCGCTGGCTCAATCTCTGGGTCGCACTCAATCACGTCGACGACTAGCTTGATGTTGTCACCGAGACTCCGGAAACGCTCGTTGATCGGCTTGACACGGATCTTGTCCAGTGGGATAAACTGCGCGCTGCCCGAGCGCGAGTCACGTAGATACTGGATGCATTCTTGGCCGGTCTTGTAATCATTCACGACAAGTGCGTCCATGTGCTTGCCCGTCGCGACTGTCACTGCCATGTTGTACTTGCGCTGGACTGGCTTGCACAAATCAACCAGTCGTCCTTTGACACCGGGGAACAAGCGCTTGAGCGTGTCAAACACTTCGGCACGACGACTCTCCGCTTGAGATTGGCGCTTGTCGTCCTTCAGCTCACGCAGCTTCGAGTTCACTCGCGCCAGCTCTTCCGTCAGCTTCTCCTTCTTCTCGCCTTGACCTCGAATCTGGAGCATACCGCACAGAGCAGTTTAGTAACTCTAACCAGCGCGACACAACTGAAAATGCAGCGGTACCTCCGCTTCGGATCGCTTCAGGTCTCTTTCGGCATCAACAATCGCACGCTCTGTTTGTGAGATGACGTTTCGCATCTGGGAACGCCATCGGGCAATAACACGTCAGCACCGGTATTGACAGTGCAGGCAAGCCAAACAGGAAGAGGCACTCACATTGACGATTCGCTCATCCGCTTGCTTCATCTCGTCCGTCAGCTTTGCAATCTCGTTCTCGCGGTCGGAAAGCTCCTGAGAGAGCGTCTCCACCTTGTTGAGATCGGCCGTCTGCAGACGCATGATCGAGTCCAGCTCGCTGCGCAGCGAGTTCGTCTTGACCTGGGCCGCCTCTTTGATCCGGTGGTACTCCTCCAAGCGGGCTCCTTCAAGCACAAGGCTGTTCTGGTCGCCACCTTGGCTGACCCGTCGGTTTTGCTTCGCGTCCAACTCCGCTTTGGCCGCGTTCAGCTCTGCGAGATCGATCTTCAGTGCCTCGACCTCCTTCTCCTTCCCAGCTGACTTGCTGCGCATATTCTTCTCGGTAGCCTCTGCCTCCAGGATACGCTTCTGTGAGAACCGCGCTTGCTCTCGTAGCTGAATCATCCGCGGCTCCAAACGCTCAAGTTCGTTCTGGACCTGCTGGATGCGCTCTCGGCATTGCATGATGTCGCGTACGCTGACGTTGTGCTCTTTCTTCTTGTCCTTGAACATCTGCAGCAGCGACTGCTCCTTGGCGGCACTCGCGCGCTTCTCTTCCTGAAGTTGGCGGATAACCACTTCACGGGCCTTGAGATCCTCCTCCACTTGGAAAAGCTGCCACAAGTAGTGCTCCGCCCGCAAGTTGTTCTGAAAAATCACCAAAGATAATGAACGTTAGATGTGCGGCGCTGCCGTTGTATGAGCAACTCCAAGCGCTTCGCTTCGCTTCGCACGCACCACTTCGTCCAGTTTGTCCTTGAACTGCTGCGCTTCATCACGCTGCTCCTTCACCTGAAGAAGCCAACCAAGGCGTTCGTAACCGTTGATGCACATTCACCGGCACTTCCTCGTGGATTGAGCACCTACCATCCGCTTCTCGGCGACCAGCCCCTTCTTTTTCTGGTACGCGAAGATGGTGTTCTCCTCCGCTGCGTTCTTGGCCTCCAGGAGCTGGTTGTACTCGAGTCTGGCGCCGTCCATTCCAGGAATCACGGGAACGTCAGATTATGACCCGGAGCACCAGCGATATCCCATGATGGCCAGCCTACCGCAGCTCGTCCGACATGGAGATCTGCTCAAAGAGCTTGGTCAGCTCCTCGGGGCTCTTGGACGCGATCGACTCGACGTCGCCCTGGAACACGAGGAAGTTGCGCGCCTTGACCAGGATGCCGATCTGCTTGAGCTGCCCCTGGTACGTGTCGAACGACACATCCTGGTCGTCGATACGGTAGCTGCCAGTGCCCTTCGCTGAAATCAGGCGCGAGAACCGCACGGTACCCGTCGCGACCGTCGCCATGGACGGCGCCGGCTCCCCCTCGGCGAACTCGTAGACGAGCGTCACGCGCGCGCCACGCGCCGCCAACTGCTCCGGCGAGTCGCTCGGCGCGCGGTGCACGAGGTCGCGCAGCTGCGTGGAACGCAGGTGGCGCGAGTGCACCCCCAGCACGAAGCTGATAGCGTCCATGAGGTTCGACTTGCCGGCGCCGTTCGGACCCACGACGGCCGTGAACCGGTGGAACGGACCCACCACGTGCGCGCCGCCGTACGACTTGAAGTCCTCGAGCTCCAGACGCGCGATGCGACCCATCGCTGCCTCTCTGGAGCCTCCCTGAAGCTGCTACAAGCGTCCGCAGGCCGCGCCAATGCTCCGAGTTGCCCTTCGCGGCACTTTCTCCGATGGTGGAGGAACGGGCAAAGTGTTGCCGCGCCAAAAAGCAATTGGCGGGAAAACACTTTCATAATTGATGATTTGTCAAAATGTGTCGTCGTGCGTTTCGAACATTACCTTTCGGAACTGATATAACTGACATGGCGACATTCGCTCAACCCAAAGCGAGAATCCAACATCAACGGGCGGAATTCTCAGTCTCCGACAAACAATGGAATCAGATAGTCCGTCGAGTGGTGAGTTGGAGCACCGACTGGAAAGAACAGGAAGGCCAAGAGTTGAGTTGTTGAAGCCACTAGGGAAGATGCGGTGCTCCATGGCTGGTAAAACCATACATATAGAACAACTGAGTGGAGTCATTCGCGTGAATATGAAACCGGGTGAGTTTGACATCCTGTCAAAATTCATTCTGACCAAGTCGCTTCTGGTCTCTGCCAACAACTGATTTACGTGAAATTGCGCGTCTCACAAGCAGCAGCTGTGCGTGCGTGATACACGTGACAGAGCGGATGAAAGTGCGGGGCTTCGCCTGTCGGTCTCATTTGGACTGCTTCCATCGGATCAAGATTCGCAGTTCCCACGACGAGGAAGAGAACGCGAAGTTCATCGTCGAAGACAGAGGCGGTCACAGCACCACAGTTATTGCAACGAAGGCGACGAGGACCCCGAGATGTCAGTCGTTTGTTGCGTGGCAAGATCGACGAAATGGTTCAGATCGGTTGGGGTGTCAACCTACTTCGCAGTTTCCTTCAGATATACGTGGGAAGGGAGCGTGCTCTACCAAGCATCTCAACCACCCGGTAGAGCGAGAATCGCAGGGCGTACCTGGTTCGTACGGCTTTTCACGGCTGGGAGATCACCACCCACACTGCCATTAGTAACTGAGCAAGCACCAGGATGTGAACGACCGCGAAAACTTCATGGCATCAATGAACCCCGAGACGATCTTGGACCCGTTTATTCTCCCTGCCCGCGGGGGAGAATGATTCCTCGTTTGGGATCATCGTGTCGTCTCTACGAGTGTTTCGCAACGTCATGGATTCTGTGAGTGCACAAGACGACGGGGTGGTATGTACTACAGATGGCACTTACAAGCTTCATTTCGACGGCTGGACGGTTGCCAACTGCGGTTTTGAGTCCGTCGTCTGGACGCCCGGCTCGTTCGCCCATCAATTCGTACCTTAGGCCTACATGTTTGTGCGCAGAGAGACTAAGACGACATAGTGCAGATGTTCCTAGTTATCCGACAGCGAGCGTCCGACTTCTTCAGTATCAACGTGAACAAGGCTTACTGAAACCTCGACCATAGCGAAGCTATAACCTCCGCCTTTGAATAATTATGGCCGAACGTTCGCATGTTGACGTGCTGGACACACTTGGCGCGCCACACACGCAAGAAAAAGTCCCTACTGAGTAACGCTGAGATGTACGACGCGATGATCAAGCCTTAATTGCAGCTTCTTCGGTCGGCACGCACTCACACGCAGCATGTCAAAGTTGCAGAGCTTGGTTACGAGGTTTTCCCCCTGCACCGTGTGATGGTGAATGAATGGCAAATCGTGGCTGAGAGCACCGTGGCCACCGACACAACGACTGGAACTAGCGGCTTCGTTGGTGTAGTCGCTGGTGTTCGCCAGACCGACGGCGTCTTCGTCTGGTCGATACGCTTCGGGTACGAGGAACTCATGGTGCCCACTGGGCCCACCTTCTCGGTGTCGCTGTGACAGGCTAGCTGGAGCTGAGGATGTGAGCGTCGTGCTGCGCGTCAACTGTTTGACCTTGGCTGAGCAACCATGCCTACTGGTCAAATTTCACATCATGCTCAGCTCGCAGGAGAAAAAGAGAGAGCTCTAAAGCAAAAACAAATCGAAAAACAGCTCTCCACATTGGTGTTCAGTATTCATCATATGTAGTCAAGAGATATGAGATTATCGCGTTTACGGTGTCAAAAAAAACACATCGCAAAGCGAGCACCTCAATGCCCGAGTTGACGGGCTATCCACTGCCTGCGATAGATACCGCAGACAACAGACCGCAAGAAGGCCTGAAGGCCACCTCCACCCGAAGGAAAGAGGCACCTGTGAACACTTGGGTA